>JAJOOR010005160.1:0-49271 GCA_036250505.1 Solanum acaule | reverse complement strand
ATTAATGGGTCATACTTTTTAGATGATCACATAAGTTAAGCTAGTGGATCCACTAAGTTAAGCGTTCTATATGACGGCAAAGTATAGGACAGTTCTGGCAGCGTGGGCAAGACGTTGTATCACCACTTAGGCTCATGTGGTGGTTGTCAGTTAGAGAAACTTCCACAGAAACTATATTAATTTATTATATAAGTAAAGTTGAGTTTTTTATTACATTTTCTTTAACGAACTAAGTTGTTTTTTCTGTTTTATAAAGCTTTCCATATATTGCATGTGTATTGTTGCTTTATATTGAGTTGAGTAACCAGAGTCGAATATCATATCTTTGAGTTGAGTAACTAATCTCTGAGTTGAGTATCTTAAACTTGAGTACTTCTGAGTTGAGTAAGTTGAATAATTTTGAGTATCCTTGAGTATTCCTTGAGTTGAGTAAGTTTGAGAAGAGGTAAGTATGTTTTCTTTTTATCAAGTTTCAAGCTGATGTTTATGCTTTAGAATTCCTCTTACATGCTCGTACATTCCACGTACTGAGTCATTTGGCCTGCATCTTCTCATGATGCAGACACATGTATTCAGGATCTTCAATAGGAGCTTCGTTAATACATCCGAAAGTTCGAGTTAGCTATGGTGAGCCTCCTTATTTTCGGAGGATTTTATTTACTTTTCAGTTTAGTCAAGATGTCGTGGGTCTTGTCCCGACTTCCATCTTTAACAGTTAGAGGCTTCATGGATAGTCAGTATAGTTGAGAAGTGTGTATTATTTATTTTATTAAATATTTTAAAGACTTAAGTTGCCTATTTTATGGCGAGTTGAATAATTTATTTTATTCAAAATTTTCTTTTGAGTTAAAGCTTGGTATTTAAGTTTTCCTGAATTTTTATTCATTTTAAGTTTTGTATGCTTGAGTTAGTCTTCCGCTTGAAGTCAGCCAGGATGAGGGTTCGCTTGGGGACCAGCAATGGTTCTCGAGTGCCAGCCACGTCCAGGGTGTAGGCTCAGGTCGTGACAATATTATATTATCATAAATCCTAAACAAAGTCTATCTTTCTTTTTTCCTTTTTTTTTAAAAAAAATGATCATTTATTTTTTTGACTATCAATCTCTGTAACAACTCATTGAAAAGAAGAATTTTTTTTTGATGTGGTAGGTCGTAGCTTGTAGAAAAAGTAAAAATAGGAAAAGAGAGAGAATTATAAATTCCTTCTTCCCATTTGTATAACTGGGGAGTTAGAAGAGAATCCGTAGGATGATCTTGGGGATGATCTTCTCCTTCCTCTTGTATTATTACCCCTTCAATTATGAGTAGTTTGTTTATTAAGTCTGTTATTAATTTCAGACAATGAATAAGGTGCAGCATATTCAAATTCAAAATCATTCTTTTGATTTAGTGAATTTTTTGAAGAACTTGAACTAACATTATTATTTGCAGCTAAATGAATAATTTTTTCTCGAAGATTATTATCAGTAACTTCTTTTAGAAGTTCTATCACATTATCAAAAGTAATAGTATTTATATTTAGATCTTGAAATTGAGATTGTAATTTATAAAATTCATCATTAAGAACAAATATCCCATGACAAGAATTGCAAATATTCATTTTATCATGCTGATTACTATCAGATAAATCAAGTAAATCAACTTCTTCTTCAGAACCTGAATTAGAGTCATAATCAGACTCAGAACCAGAAGTATATAACAAACCATAAATCTTATTACGAACTTCTTCATCAAGTTCTAAGGATTTCAGCTTTTCAAGCTTACAATTAGGCGCTATGTGACCAAAATTTCCACATCTATAGCACTTGATTTTAGCGAGATCACGCTTAGATCTATTTTTGGTAAATCTATTAGACTTACGAAAGGCTTTTCTAGCGTCACGCTCTTCCTTAGATCTATATCTAGATCTCTTTTTCGTATAAGGTTTATCAGGGTTGGAGTATTTGATACCATTTACAGGATCTTTGAAGACTGGCGGTAATCTGCGTGGTCATCTTCAATCTAGTTTAGCATCCGAATTCAAGGAATAAATTCAAATCGAAATATATACAATTTTTTATATAGTTTGATGATTGTATGGAAGGATCTATCATTTTACCCAAGCAAGGGGCCTGTCAAGATTTAATACGTATTTTTATTGAGCCAATGTGTCTAGCAGTTCTAACCGAGTATAGACACCCTTTTTCAACTTCTTAACAGGCTTAGAACCACGGCTGGCAAAACGAAGTCACAAAGACAAAGCCAATAAAAATAGTATCGAATCTGACTGTACCACCATCTCAGAACCAAATCAAGAAATCGTATATAAATTTATTTATATTTTGATAAAGTCTAGATCTTTCATGGTAAATACAAAAGAGAAGTTAGTTATCCGACATATATATGAATCTTTAGCCGGACATAGTTATGGCTCAGATTGGAGAAATAATAAAAAATTAAAAATAAAATATAATACCTTTAAGAGATGACCGACTCTAAGGCCTATGAGCAAACTATACAAGATTTATTAATTTCCGGCCAATATACGATAAACTGAAAGCTTTACAAACTGAGAGTAATTTGCAGTTGGAGAGAGAAAGTAGAGAGAGGGTTCATAAACCTTCTGCCCTTAAACTAAAAAAAACAAACCTATATATAGAAAAAGAAAAAAAAAACATTTAGAATCTTTGTACAGTAGAAGTGGGTCTCATATTAGTGGATCCCATATGTACAGTAACAGTGTATCTACTGTTGATGAATAGTGTATCTACTGTTGATGATGGCTTTTACTATAGAGATGACCTCACAGTTTGTCCTTTTCTTTTAATTTTCGGAGGAAATCTTTCGCCTTTCTCAGAGTATCTTCTGACATAGTTTTTTCAGCAGGTTGAGCTTCTTGAATATCATCGGTAGTGTCATCGCTTGTCTCACTTCTCATAAAAGTGTCCGATTTTTCATATTGAGTGATATTGAGAACCAGACTCCTCTTAACTTCTTCTAAATAGCTATTGATCATTTCTTATTTATCTCCATCTTGAAAGGAGATCTTTCTGGCAATATGCCTGACCGAGCTATCAACGATTATTCCCTTTTGGGGAGTAATACCATATTCTGGGATCCTTTTTGCAATAAGATTCAGCAGTTCTTGCCCATATAACGTTTTTGTTTTGGGATCCTTTTTCATTAATTTATCCCAAAAATTATTATATAAACAAGGGATTTGTTCCTCGGTGAATCCCACTTCCGTGGTCCATTTGTGAATCCAAGGAATCGAGAATTCAATGAAAAAATAAATCTGATCTATTTTTTCTAGATAACAGATATGATCTGTATTGTATAACTCATTAAGGTCCCGTGCCCATTCTTTATATAATTTAAGAAAGGGATCATGCAAACATTTTATAGTTGGGCCGTGGTATGACCACCAATTTAAAAATCAATTAGGAATTGGTCCTGCAAATATCTTTGAACATATTTTCATAAACCACGTATGTTTATGTCTTTCGTTATTATAATAGAGGACTTTATCAAAGGCCTGAATATAGTCCCAGTATGTGAAACTCGTAGTGATTTTGTTTAGGCTGATTTGCCTTTCTTTCATGGTGGAAATACCCCAATCTTCAACAGCTATAATCTATTTAATTATCATTTTCGAGAAGTTATAAACATTTCTCACTGGTATTGTAGCCTGAAAAGTGTTGAAATTGAACACTACCAGTGCTTATCAGAATGGTTTCGTAATACGATCGAGTTTTGTATGACTCACACGGGAAATATAAACCGTTGATTAGGTATCGCTGGAATATCTTTCAGGGTTCTTCTTTTCTCTGAATCTCAGAGTTTTCTAAAAGAAATATCATTTCCCTTTTTGATACCTTTTCATAAGACTTGATATCATCATTGTCTACTTTGGCTATTGATGCAAAAGTATCATTTTTCTTTTGTGACAAATAAGCATGTAGTTGTGCATATAACGGGCTGTCTTCTAGAATATCTTTCAGATGTACTGAAGATGAAGCCTCACTTTGGGAGATTTTTGAGTTTATCAAACTCCTTCTTCCCATTTGTATAATTGGGGAGTTAGAAGAGGATCTGTAGGATGACCTTGGGATGATCTTCCCCTTCCTCTTGTATTATTACCCCTTCCTCTGCCCTTGGTTACCCAAGGAGGGTCCATCATGCAGACATAATACTTTGCTTTATTCGGATGTATCATAATAGTCACACTTATAGTGCTAATGAATTGAATAATATTTATCAAGAATTTTATGAAATTTGTGCTTTACATAATCAAATTATGTATTTTGTACCTTGATTTATAACCACTTATTTATCTTTATACATCAACGTTTTAGAACGATCTTATAAAGATGGAGCTGGTAATATTATTAAGTTGTTTATCCACCTCAGTCATGTTTTATTTTACCAAATAATACAGGTATCACCTTTACTGCTTTTCAATAATTTGATGAAGAAGATGTTGCGACAGTCAACATCAATGAAATAAATAATTTAATTTCCCAAAATAATTATTTGGGTCTTTATGTTAAAGTTTTGGGTGAACATATAAGTTCCCTTGATAAAAAATTAAATGAATTAACCGCTTTAGTGATTCAAATAAAAAATGATACAAAGACTTCTACTACGGCTTCTACTTCTAAAAATAATTTAGAACCTCAGACGGTTGCTACTCATGTGCAAAGGCCCCCTGAGATTCGGGATTTTAAATTTAAATCATTATATGATTTAGAAGAACTTCTTGATAAATTGGTGCAAAACCTATTGATTTGTCAAACAATTTTGCAGATGAAATGGAAAAAACTTTTGATTTAAAAAATCATGTTTCTTTAGAATTTAATAAACTTCATGGTTATCCCAAAAAGAATAGTAATACTAAGTATGCCCATATACCTATTATTATTCCAGACCAACTCCTCAAGATGTGTTAATAGAGGAACGAGACTGGAATCAGACTAATACCTCTTATAGTGGGTCTGAAATTTATGAATGGAATCTTGATGGTTTGACTGATAGACAATTAACCATTCTTGTTCATAGAATGCTTATGTATGCAACTATTTGTAAAAGTGTTAAAAACACAGATAAAAATATTGCAAAATGATTATTGCAGATTTTACTGGCCAACTCAGAGGTTGGTGGGATAATTATATGAGTATCGAGCAAAAAGCAGCAGTGATAAATGCTATTGCTGATAATGAAGGTGTTGATAACTTAGGCATGGCTCTAGTGAAAAATAAAGAAGACGTTGTTTATACTTTACTCTTAACTATTTTAGAACATTTTAATGGTAGATTTACCAATCAGTATGAGACTATTCGTACCCTGTTAAATGGTCTACGCTGTAGAACTTTGGGAGAATTTAGATGGTATAAAGATACTTATATGAGTAGGGTGATGAAATTGCCTGAAAATAGTTATGAGCATTGGAAAGCTAAGTTTATAGATGGCCTTCCCCCTTTATTTGCCGAAAGAGTAACGATTTCAGCTTTTCAAGCTTACAATTAGGCGCTAAGTGACCGAAATTTCCACATCTATAGCACTTGATTTTAGTGAGATCACGCTTAGACCTATTTTTGATAAATCTATTAGACTTACGAAAGGCTTTTCTAGCGTCGCACTCTTCCTTAGATCTATATCTAGATCTCTTTTTCCTATAAGGTTTATCAGGGTTGGAGTATTTAGAATCCCTATATTTCTTCTTCTTGCTATAAGCAGAAGTATCAGGTAAACCGAACTGGGTTTATGCATGTATCTTCAATCCAAGTAAGAACTTGGGAAAAATAGAGAAAAAATTGAGGGGAGTCGGATAAAAAAAAAGCTACAACAAATATAAATAGCTATTAGAGTTTTTTTTTTTTAGAAAAATAAAAATAATTGAGATCTTGAAGACGTATATTCTTTTTGGCTTGGATAAATTATGGGGAAAAAATCTAGTTGAGATGGAGATTTTATTTCATCCAATAAGGAGAATGACACATGATAAATATTTTTTTTAAAAAAAAATTAAATGGTATAAATATTTATTTAGTAGTCCTCTGTTTTTAAAATGAATGGTATTTTAACTCCTTTTCTCATTTTTTGTTAAATAAATGATATTTTATGTAATCAAGAGAAATAAAAAAAAATCTTCCAAAATTACCCCTATTTTAATACGTAGAGTTTTACACCATTAAAATGTCACTTCTTTCTTCAAGACATTTAAATAAGGGAAAGTATAGCAATAGTATAATAGTAGCTTTGTTATTTTAAATAGAGAACCAGTAGTTTTGAAAAGTTGGAACTAATCAAATTCTGGATAAATGAAAAATAATAGCTTAAGAAACAAGTGAAATTTAGTGACTTTGCTAATTGTAATTTTTTGATCAAATTAATTAAATGAGTTTATGATTCATGAAATATATTATGCTGATTTTTATTACTTTTTTTTTATCCCAATTTATCACTTTACTTTTCAATCAATCTAAAAAAATATGATATATTTCTATCTTTAATAACAATTTAACTTTAAAGTATTCAATTTTTTCTTAATAAAATATTTTATAGCCGCACAAATATCACTCACTTATTTTTAGACCACAAGTTTTAAAAATATTAGTGAGTTATATATTTTAAAAGTACGCAAAAGTATTATAAATATCAATAATTAATTATTAAAAAAAATTAAAACATATATGAAGAATTCGATTGAATCTCGAAATGTCATTTATGTCACATAAATTGGGAGAAAAGGAGTAATATATATTAACTGTAAATTAAGTCAAAAATATTATAAATCACAATGATCAACAACTTAAAATATTTAACAAATACCTAAAATATTTGATTAGCTTTTCAAATTTTACATGCATCACATAAATTTAAGTAACATATATTGGGCCTGTGTTGGGATGGGCTCCAATATCTAGGTAATAATAACCGTTCACATGACACTTTCTATGTCATGACACATTTTATTCGGTTTCTAAAATATGTCAGGGGAAACTTTTCTAAATACAAGTAATTTGATAAATTGAAAAAAAAAAATTGAACTGTAAAATATTGCAGTGGATTAGAAACTAGTAAGTATTTTTTTCATTCTTATAAAATGAGACGTTTTGAATTTGAGTAAAACAAATGAATCGTCTTTTGATATGAAGCCTTTATTTTTAAAATAAAGAATTTTAAGCATAAATTTTAGTTAGTGAAATTTCAAAATTAATATCAAACACTAAAAATAAATAAGATTTATGATAAATGAATAATCGGTTTATTTACTTACTTTACTTTAGTTGATACATTCCTATAGTTTGATCAAAATTGATTATGTTATGATATTTACTTTGAAATTTTAAATTAAATTCTTTACATTTAAGATTTAATTTTTTTTATAGAATAAAAATGAAAGACTGGCTGTAATAAACTGTTTTGATATTTACTTTTAAATTTAAATTTAGTTCTTTACTTTAAAATCTAAGTAATTTTTTTTTACAAAATAAAAATGAAAGACCGACTAAAATAAACTATGATATAATATTTACTTTTAAATTTTAAATTAAATTCTTTACATTAAGATCTAAATTATTAGACCAGCTAATAAACTATGTTAAGAGATTTATTTTTAAATTTAAGTTCAATTCTTTACATTGAGATCTAAATTATTTCTCTTATTGAATAAAAATGAAAGACTAACCATAATAAACTATGTTAAGATATTTATTTTTAAATTTCAAATTCAGCTCTTTACTTTAAGATCATTTTTTTTTTACGGAAAAAAAAAAGAGATTGACATAATAAACTATGTTATGATATTTACTTTTATATATAAATTCAATTCTTTACTTTAAGATCTAAATTATTTTTCTTTTACAAATATAAATGAAAGACTGACCATAATAAACTATGTTATGATATTTAGCTTTAAATTTACTTTAAGATCTAAAATATTTTTCTTTTACAGAATAAAAATGAAAGGCTTACCATAATAAACTATGTTATGATATATAATTTTAAATTTAAATCTAATTCTTTACTTTAAGATATAAATTATTTTTATTTTACAGAATAAAAATGAAAGGCAAACCATAATAAACTATATTATGATATTTACTTTTAAATTAAATGCAATTATTTACTTTAAGATTTAAATTATTTTTCTTTTACAGAATGAAAATGAAAGATTGACCATGATAAACTGTGATGATATTTTGCTTTTAAAATTTAAATTCAACTCCTTACTTTAAGATCTAAGTTATCTTTCTTTTATAGAATAAAAATGAAAGATTGATCGGATAAACTATGTTATGGTATTACTTTTAAATTTAAATTTAATTCTTTACTTTTAAGTTCTAATTTTTTTTTTTTTATAGAATAAAAATGAAAGACTGACCATAATAAACTATGTTATGATATCTTACTTTAAGATCTAAATTATATTTCTTTTATAGAATAAAAATGAAAGACTGACCATAATAAAGTATGTAATGATATTTAATTTTAAATTCAAATTCAATCATTTACTTGAAGATCTAAATTATTTTTCTTTTATAGAATAAAAATGAAAGACTGGTCATAATAAACTATGTTATCAATTTACTTTTAAATTCTAAATTCAGTCATTTACTTTAAGTTCTAAATTATTATTTTTTACAGAATAAAAATGAAAGACTGATCATAATAAATTATGTTATGATATTTATTTATAAATTTAGATTCAATTCTTTACTTTAAGATCTAAATTATTTTCTTTTACAGAATAAAAATGAAAGACTGACCATAACAAACTATGTTATAATATTTACTTTTTAATTTAAATTTAGTTTTTTACTTTAAGATCTAAATTACTTTTCTTTTATAGAATAAAAATGAATGACTAACCATAATAAACTATGTTATGATAGTTACTTTTAAATTTAAATTTAATTCCTTACCTTAAATTATTTTTATTTTATAGAATAAAAATGAAAGAATGACCATAATAAACTATGTTATCATATTTACTTTTAAGATTTTAAATTCAATCCTTTACTTTTAGTTCTAAATTATTTTTCTTTTACAGAATAAAAATGAAAGATTAACCATAATAAACTATGTTATGATATTTACTTTTAAATTTAAATTCAATTCTTTACTTTAAGATCTAAATTATTGTTCTTTTACAGAATAAAAATGAAAGACTGACCATAATAAACTATGTTATGATATTTATTTTTAGAATTTAAATTTAATTCCTTACTTTATGCTCTAAATAATTTTTCTTTTATAGAATAAAAATGAAAGACTAACCATATTAAACTATTTTATGATATTTACTTTTAAGTTTAAATTTAATTCTTTATTTTAAGATCTAAATTATTTTTGTTTTTTAGAATAAATACGAAAGACTGGCCATAAAAAACTATGTTATGCTATTTACTTTTAAATTTTAAATTCTATTTTTTAATTTAAGATCTAAATTATTTTTTCTTTTACAAAATAAAAATGTAAGACTGGCCATAATAAGCTATATTATGGTATTCACTTTTAAATTCAAATTTAATTCATTACTTTAAGATCTAAATTATTTTTCTTTTATAGAATAAAAATGAAAGACGAACCATAATAAACTATGTTATGATATTTACTTTTAAATTTTAAATTCAATTCTCTACTTTTTTTTTCTAAATTATTTTTCTCTACGGAATAAAAATGAAAGACTGATCATAATAAATTATTTTATAATATTTACTTTTAAATTTTAAAATATTTCTTTACTTTAAATCAAATATTGTACATTTTAAAAAGAAATTGAAAATCTAGCTACAAAATCTAAGTATTTCCTCTTATGGAAGAAATTAAAATAAAGTTCTGACCATAATATACTATATTATAATTTATGTTGTTCTGAATTACTTATTTTTAGCCAAGGTTGATACATTTTTACAAAATTAATTAGTTTGATATCTAGCTTAAAGAATCAAGATCTAAACTATTTTCTTCTTATGTAAAGAAAATAAAAGAATGACCATAATATGGTAGTTTGTAATCTATTTCCAATATTTATAATTTTCTTCATTTACAGAGGAAAAGAAAAGACTAACCAAAAACATATTATTAAACTAACTAGTTCTAAATTTCATTTTTTGGTCTCTGTTATTTTAAAAAATATTATATAAATTATTTTTAACACTAATGATTTTTTTAAAATTCTATCTATTTTTTCTATGACCCTTTTTACTACATATGTTTTATAAATTTAGTTAGCTAGAAAAAACATCAAAAACAAAAACGGAAAAATAATCCCCATATAGAAAAAACATCAATTTTGTCTTTAGATATTATTTGTGCTTTGGTCATCTAACCTTAATATTATTATTTTAATAAATTTACTATATATCTTGGCATGAGTGGGGTCCACTTCTAGCTATGTGCATCTAAAAGTCGTACTGACCTATCAATTCTTCATATATTCCGTAGAATTGAGGTGCATTACTCAGTATCATTTTTTCTTTTTGAATAAATCAAAAGGCAAACTCGATATCTTTTTAACAAATATTAGAGTTTTTTTTTTCATTACATACATTAACATGTCTACCATAGATGCATATACTATTATGTTCTTTTGAACTTTGAGTTCTCACCCTACGCTTCTTCGTTGCCCTATATGTACTCCAATCGGTGACACTCATGAAGAATTTATGGGTCATTTTCAATCTCATTCAATGAATCAACAAGCAATATTTCTGTTACGAAGTTTTAACATGTTAGATATAACGTCATCAAAAGGTTTACCATTAGACCAACAAACAAGATCCGCGATAGTTATGCCCCGAAACTCCACTGCCACCACCACAGGATTGTTGCTCAACTACAAGTAATGTCAGGGGCAAGCGATTGCGTGAAAATTCAATAGATATAGATCTAAATAAAATTCCTTCCGAGTCCACAAGTCCCTAGTTAAATGTTTTAATTTGTTTAGAACATTTTCAACGTTTTTTTCAAGTATTTTCTTTTTTCAAGAGTTGTACTCTCAAAAGAAATAAAATTTTAATTTTAAATTAGTCTTTATTCTATAAAAGTTCTTTCAATTGTAACAAACTAAAGAATATTGCAAACTATATTGCTACCTTTTATGTCTTTTATTCTTCATGATTCAATATTGTAATGTCCAAGCATAAATAATAATTTACACAAATTGTACTTTCGTCTATTTCATGTCACAAGAACATTGAAGTTCCTCTATATACGGTAAATTTTAACATATACTAAAATTAAGATGTTGTGTTAATTAGTAAACTTTTAAATTAAAATTTGAAAAATAAAAAGAGAAAGAAATAGTAACAAATGTATATTAGAGGTTGAAAATAGGGTCAAGTCATATTAAAGGGGATTGTTGCATTCTTATGTTTTGATGATTAAACAAACTACGGAGAAATGAAATTTGGTAAAGGGACTTGATCCTTTGAATGGTGGTTGTTCAAGACAAGTCAATGGAGTGCAGTTGTAAAGCTATCATACCTGTTGTGGTAGGTGGACACGACAACAGAGGCACATAGTTCTTAGCCAATGGTGGTTGTTACTTTCTGTCTATGATTTACATTAGACACTTTGACAAGAAACAACTAATTCTTGTAATCAAGAATATTCAAAGCAAAATCTTTTTTCTCAAGAAAGAACAAACTTATATCAACAACAATGAGCCTGATTGAGTCTGAAGTTGTCATTTGAGTTTAGTATCTTGTGTTAAAACATTGTAAGATCTATTCCTATCCTATAAAGGAACACAACTCATTTCACTTATAATCTCTATGAGGTCAAGTTCATGGCTAGAGTTAGTCGCGGTGTGTTAGGTTGAAGTCTTTTTTTTGTTAACCGGACAATATTATTAGCAAAGAAGCTTAAGTATCATTAGAAAATAAGGGAGTATTCTTATTCCTTGTATATATTGTAGCATTGATTGCTATCAAATTACTATTATGAGTTGAAATTTCCCTTATAAACGTAGTTCCTAGTATTTCTGCCCAAACTGCCTCATTTGCGAACATCGGAGGAACTTGCAAAATTCTTGTGTGGTCAAATAATTGCTTCTTGGTCCCTTCCTTGGCTAAGAAGTCAGCTATCTTGTTCTGCTCTCTATAGGTATACGAGAGTTTATCTCCCAATAGTTGCATCAATGACCCGCATTCACGAATTATAGACCTATAAGATTCGTGGTCGTTGTTAATAAAATTTATTACCTCGATTGAGTCTGTGGAGATGTCCAAAGGTATCAAGTTGTTATCCATGCAATCTTAAGCCCCTGCATAAGAGCTAATAATTCTGTCAGAGTATTAGTACCATTTGGAATACCCTTCATGAAGTCTAGTATCCAATCATCTCTATTGTTACATATAACTCCTCTAATACCCCCTACATAGGGATTACCTAAGGAGGAACCATCAAATTCTGTCAGAGTATTAGTACCAATTGGAATACCCTTCATGAAGTCTAGTATCCAATCATCTCTATTGTTACATATAACTCCTCCAATACCCCCTACTTAGGGATTACCTAAGGAGGAACCATCAAGTAATGTAGGTTCCCACTTTAGGTTAATAGTATGCTTAATACCAGCATCTTTCTTAGCAATTAACAGGGGATATTCAATAGCTTTTGCGATGGTATCATAAGTATTCATGGGTGCCTTCTTCTTATTAAAGAGATAGTTATTTCTAGCTAACCAAATATGCCATAAGCAAAATGGAATTAGGTCTTTCCATGATAAGAAGTTATTAAGGGATTGTTCTTACTTAAATTCCAGGTGTTGCACCATTCATCAGTAAAAAAGATTATATTGTCGAGTAGAGTGGGATTTGAGTTATTCTGGATGATTGTATTCCAAAATAACTTTACATTACAACAGTAAAAAATAATATGGTTGATGAATTCATTTGTACTCTCGCAGAATGTGCAAACAGGAAATATATTGATGCCAATAAGGTTAAGATATTGGTTAGTAGGCAATCATTTGTGGTGAAAGAGCCAAATGAAGAACTAATCTTATTTGGAGTGGAACCTTAATTTTTCAAATCCAATTGAAGTTATTGTTACTGTTGTGAATAGAGCTACCCTCTTTGGAGTCTAAGAAAGTGTAGACAAATTTTATTGTGAATAGTCCATCCGAAGTTAGACGCCACATGATTTTATCATCAATGGAGCTCGTGCTAGGGACATAAGTATTTTGTATAGAAAAAAAATGATGGCCTATGATAAGGAGAAGAATAATCTATTAAAATTTCAAACCCCATTAATGAAAAGGTCTTTAATCTTAATATTTTCCTCATCTCGATTTAGAGGACCTTGAATACAACTTCTAATGTTAGTATGAAAAGGTATCCAAATATCGTGTCGAAAGTTAACTAAACAACCATTATTGACGACCCATGAGATAGCTTTGTTACAAGTTTTCAGCCATTAAGGATACACTTTCGGGTGGATGATGAACTAGCTCTAGGGGATCTTTTTGGTTGAAGTCTATGCTAATTAGTGGTCAATAAAGTTATTATTCTGAGTCTTGTAAAAGAAGTGTTGCACACCATGAGCCAATCCTAATTTATTACCCATTGTACCAATCTAGTTACATTGTAGATAGATATGGTGAGAGTAAAAAAAGTGTTGTTTAAATAAAATAACTACTCTCACCAAAAGGATTACCATAGAGGGAACAAAACAAAACTCTCTTAAAAATAAGCAAAGATCAAAACATTAATAATCACAACTGAATTCTCTTGAAGCTTTCTTGGCTCAAAGAGACCATTATCGAACCACCTATTTGGATGCAAAGTTTGGATTTCAAGAAAAAGTAGTACAATCATTATAATTTTGATGAGAAAATTCAATACAAGGATTATTGCAATGATTCATTTATGTTGTGCATAGAATACAAGCATACAATCGTGTATTGGAAAACTGCAACAAGCTCAAGAACTTCCATTATCCTTGCCGAGGAATAGGACAAAACACTGTTTCAATGTCTCCTATGGGCTGGAAAAAGAGAAAATGAAACAAATAGCAGGTAATGTGATTCCTCAAGTAATTATGCAAGAGAATAACTATTCAAACATCAAAGAATGAAGTTTTAGGCGGACCTGTGTGACCCACGGTTCTCTCAGACTCATAGATCTCATGGTCATTTCCTCCCTGTTCAAGTAAAAAGCACGACTCTTATATCAGCCCAGTCATGAAAAGAAAGCTTCAAACTTGTCAGTAACTAAAGATTACCTTGTATGTTTTGTCTCCAAAAAAGTGAATTTCATTAAATTCTTCAAGGTATCTCAAACAATAAGTCTTGTCCCAGCCTTGGGGGAAAACCTGTCTTGACCAAGATCCCCAAATCATCTGTCAATAATATACTTAAAACGTTCAGTGGTCAATACGCTCAAGAAAAGGCTTAAAAATGCTCACATCGAAACTAATTTGGCCTCCAATGGAAAAGGTGAGATTAAAATGTGCAAACTTTTCTTTGAGCACTGATACCATTGTTTCGCGTATCTTCTGTACCTGATTATAGTTCAAATTTTCTTTAAATCACAGAGAAAAAGAATCTTCTGGAGGTACATACCGCAAAACATATATGCAATGCTAGAGCAGTTATCTATACCTTGTCATACTTTTCAAATTCATCCCTTTCTTCCTGACTACAGTTCCTCCCAATAGGTGATACATTTAGCATGCCACTTCTGAACTCAATGAATGTTCCCCTGCAAAGAAGAATGATTAAGAAGTTTGCCACAACGAAGCAGATAATTCAACCTTTGATCTATGTTTGTTTGGATCCTTCAAAAATGTTGTCGGGTGTGTGTCAGGTCCTCCAAAAATCTGGCAGACTGGCATGGGTGCGCGACATTTTTGGAGGATCCGAGCAACACAAACTTTGATATGCTCACCTCTTTATTGAAATATCCAAGTCAGCAATGTAATGGAGGGTAAAGTTAATAAATTCCTGCATATCATTTGCATCCCATCAAGATATTTCTTGGTCATCTACATATAAACTCATTTCTACTTCAATTGGGTGAACCTAAGCTATAAACATGAATTCTCACCCAATTATACGCAACAAACATACACAATTAACTCTTCATGGAATGTGTAATAACTTGATTTTCAGATTTTTTTAACTATTATAAACATTGCTTCGAAAATGTACGAAATACCACGTCAGAGCGGTTTTCAACAAAGTACAAATTACATAGTAATCTCTCTTTTTTGCTCTTAGGAAAATTATTCTTCATCTTATAGATAAAGGTAAACACGCAGAGACTAATTTATCACTTCAACGAAATTATTTTTCGAAAGTTAAACAACAAATAATTATAAGGATCAGTAAGCCTTTATCGAACTACACTTGGTTGGGTATGCTCCCCTCTTTGCACTATAACAAAAATAAAACATTTTCTCGTTAAATAAGAAAAATGTATTGACTAACCTTGAGCTTCTCGTCTCCAAGATATGACTTCAAGCTCTGCACGCACACCGAGAGTCATGTCATTTCAAAACAAATCACCCTGCTAATTAACAACTAAGGAGAATGAAAGAAGCGATGCACATTGAAGATGGGTAGAAAGAAAATTTCTTCAAGTTGTTCGATAGTTCCAATTTTCATGAGACTTTATCTAGTTTTAACTTGGTACAAAGTGCTTAAGTAGTGGCAACAAGGATGCTGTTTTGAGTTGATAAAGACAATATCCAAAGATTTTGTTTTGTCACAGAATGAACATGCACTCATAAGTAATATTATACAGATACAATATCAAATTCTAGTCATTAAAACTACCTGTTTTCCAATAAGCTTGCCATCTTTATGTGCGACAAGGCCATTTTCAGAGAAAACAAATCATAGTCATTTGTAGCTGCATCACAAAAATTAGAAAGATCAAAATGTCATCATTCTCAAGAAATTCTTTTTGATAGATCAGTTAATCACCACATATTGGGAACCAAGGGACATGCATGACCTCAAAGATTGTTTAGCACTAAAGTTGGGCAGAAAAAGGTACATTTCAACAGCTAACACGGAGCTATAACCATAAGACTATGTATGCCTTTCTAGTGGAAAGGTCCTTTCATATTTCAAATCAAAACACTGTTCAGTGCTCTTGGCTAGTGAACCCATAGTTATACCCTTCTACTCTTGCCCAATACTGCAAGGAATTTCAGTTACTGAGCTAGAAACATGAGCTCTAATAAGTTGATGTAGCACCTTTTATCATCCCAACTCCAAGTTTAATACATATGCTATTTTAGCTAACCTGTATTGCCAAGCTATTCTGATATGTTTACAAGGTCAGAACCTCCCACAACTCCAACAGTAACAACCTGCAAGTCAACAAAATTGTTAAACCAAAGAATCCTTGAGAGGAAAAATAATATATATGTGGAAAAAATAAATAAAGAAAAATGAGTATGGCAAAGGAATCATCTACCTTTCTAAGTTCCTGCATGAATTTCAACATTTGTGGTGTAGATTCCTGAAATTTGTGCAGATTTTCCAAAGAAGAAAATCAATATCGTTATGGGGGTGATTAAATGCCACTACTGGTAAATTTACTGTAAAATTAAAGGAAGAAATAAGAATCAGAACAATAAAAAATCATGACAATATTTTGAAAATAAATGTACAGGCAAGATAGAATACACTGAATCATTCGACGATGCCTCAATCTCAAACAGGTTGGATTCAGCTCCTAAATATACAAATCATCTATACCATTCTGCTCTATTCAAGCCCATCAAGGATGCAATTGTCCATGAAGTCATATTAATCTACAATAAAGGTGTTTTCAATATGGATTTGATTTTCTCATGTTCCTTAGCTAAAAAAAATTGAAAAATATTTTCTTTAAAAGAACAAGATCCCTAAAAATGAGAAAAATGAATTGTCTAATAGAAGTAGGTAAACCAAGTTCTAGAATTAGCATTCCACATTGATTTTGCCCTCCTACACACCTTATCATCATCCCACCTCTGTACCCCTATCCCCACCCCACCACCTTTATCCTCATATTGCCTCGATTTTGTACAAATACTTTTAGAATAACATTTCTTTACTTGCATACCCAACACACCCCTAGTAACAGAAACAAGGGGAACAATCAAACTAAAGTAGCAAATACAATCATGAGCAATCATACTATACCTTCCTGGGTGTTGTAAGAGTTCCATCAACATCAAACAGAGCAATTAAACCAGCTTTCCTTGCAGCCATTTTGATCTTTCTATACTTCTCACCAACTCTTCATGCATTTGACAGCTAAATATTCAACCTTATCAAGCTTCACTTGATAAAACCAAAATAAAATCCAATACAAATGTTCACAAAGATGAAATGAAACACATCAAATTATAGAAACGCAATATATAGTTGTACTAATTTGTACAACACAATGGGCAGTGGTGGTTTGCGTACTGACTAGAAAGAAGTATTCAACAAGACGACAAAATGAAGCAAAATCAATTACAGAACATGCAAAAGTTACACCGATTGAAGAAGAAGAGACGTGTAAGTGAGCAATTTTCCACCGCTTTATTGTGCATTCATTGGCTTACCTCAGCAAAAATTGGCTCGGAGAATCAGAAGCAAATCTGAGATCAAATTGCTTTTGAGTAATTTATAGTGTGGATATTGGAATATCAGGTTGAGGTTTTTTGCTCAAAGAGTGCCACTAGGGTTTTTATTTTTAGATCTATATGTCCCAATATTTGTTATGTGGTTTCTTTCAACTAGTACCCAATTATATTGTGCCAACTCATTCATTTTTGTCATAATGATGCTAAAATCTTATAAATGTTGGAGCAGTAAGTGCTCTTTATTCTTAATCAGATGTTTCGGATTCAAGAATCTGTTTGGAAAATCATTTGGTGATTGGATTTGATATAATTGGGTGTAATTACATTGTATGGTCTGTTGGTTGGTCATGTAATTACTTGGTTTGAGTGTAATTGACAAGGGTAATTACACTCTAATTTTCAGATGTGTGAGTTGCTGATAATTTCTAGCCTAGTAATTACACTAATTTCAATTACCAGGTGGCTTTCCAAACAGACCCTAGATCTTTTTGGATACGAAATTTCCTTTGTTAGGGCGTACTTTACTCATAATGTGGGGTTTTTCAATGTGAATTTAGATTTAGTCAGACTCCAATATGGAATCAGACACTGGATTGGAGATCAAAAAAATAAAAATTTGTCATTTATTCTTGGTTAATTAATACGGTTCACTTTACTTGTCCGTTATTTTAAAAATAGATTTTTCTTTTTTATTGTCATTTTTAACATATTAAGAAAATATAATTATTTTCTTCTATATTTTATCCTTTAGCATTAGTTATTTATTTCTAAAATTATTTTTCAAGATCTAATACAAAGTATTAAATACTAATTAATAGGAATAGTCTAGTAAAATACTATGTTGATTATTATTTTTTAATGTGTGTGTCAAGTCTAAATATGACAAGTAAAAGTAAACAAAGGGAGTAATTAATATTATATGATTCAATTTAAGTATTTTACTTTTTTTTAGTTTGTCTCCAAAAAAGTTCGTCTTTTTTTTTTTTTTTTTTTTATAATGTAAGTTTTCTAATTATAATATTCTACATGGTGAATTTAAGACTACGAGATTTAAAAGACAATACACATCTTTTATTTGAGATTATAAAATTCAAATGACTCTTTTTATTTCTTAAACTTTGTGCCTTGTCAAACTTAAATTAGGACGGAGGGAGTATATTTTTACTATATGTTCAATTATTACTCTCTCGGTCCCTTTTTACTTTGTCCAATCTTAATTTTTTACTTGTCATTTTTGATAAGTTAAGAAAATACAATATTTTTTTACCTATTATGCCCTCAATTTATTTAGAGAGTTTTTTAAAAAGGTAGAACCTCTTTAATGAGTAAATTTATTTTGGAATTATATTAATTAATAGGGGTAAAATGGTAAACTCACTATGCCAATTATTATTTTCTTAATAGGTGTGTCAAATAAAAAATTAGGGATGACAATGGGGCGGGCAGATTTAAAGCTATGCGGGGCGGGTGGGATGTGGGGCGGGTTAAGTGGGTTTTTTAAAACTAATGTGGGGGGGGGCGGGGGGGGGGTATATGTGATTTTATGTGGGTTCAAACTTAACTTTAAATTTTGAGATAAGGCACAAGTGCCCCCCTAGACTATGACTGAAATCCCAGAGACACACCTTAACTAAACTAAGCTCCTATTACCCCCTGAACTTATTTTTTTATAATTTTGTACACCTTTTGTCTTACGTGGCACACTCCGTGAATCCTATAAGAGTGATAGAACATTATTTATTAAGATAATTCTTTTAAAGCTACTAAAATATTCAAGATAGTAAATGAAAATAGATCCATAAAAAAAATACAATTTCTTACATGTTTCCCAAATGACCTCTACAAAATAAATGTTTAAGTTATTATCTATTAAATTAATACAACTTAATGAAAAAAATGAATTTATTTTATGAATTTTATTTTTAGTATCAAACTTAACTAGAAAAAGAAACATATAAAAAATTATGTGGGGCAGGATGGGGCGGTTTGAAAGTAAAGAAAAGTTGTTATGTGGGGCGGGGCAGGACAGATTAAAAAATTTGCGGGTTAAGCTCAACCCGTCCCACCTTGCACCGTTCCATTGTCATCCCTACCAAAAATGGACAAGTAAATAGAGATGAAGGGAGTAGGACATATGCGTTTGACAATAAAAATTATTCACTTTTTTCAAAATATTTTTTTTCACTTTATTTGAAAATAAGTGTTTGATCAACCCATGAAAATTTCAAATTTAAAAAATAACTTATATTTAACATTAAAAATAAAAAAATCAACCCACTATTCACTTTTAACTTGTATTTGAGTAATTCAAGCAAAAATATTATTTCAAATATTTTTTGCAAAATGTACAATTAAATATAACTCAATAAATTCCAAATATTTTTTTCTAAAATATTAAAATCTTTGATATTTTGTATGATATTTTTCTATTTTTAATCAAATATTATAGGATCGAGCCAAAAAAAATTGAATCTATCTTTAATAAGAAGCATTTTATTTTCAAACCGAGGTATTTAGGCATGAGTTCTAATTAGTGAAAACCAAAACCAAAACCAAAATATCAAACATTAAGGGGGAAAAAATAAGATTTGACAGAAATGAATAATCTACTTCTTTTTTTACTTTATTTGATACATTCATGTAGTTTAATCAAAATAAAATATGTTATATATATATACACACTAGGCTAGGTATGAGATTGAGGAAAAACAATTTCACAATTTCCTTAACCAATGTAAAATTGAACAGAAAATCAAGCGATAATCATTAATCCCAAAAGGTAAGCAGCTGAAATTTGATTATAATGAGTTAGGGTTCACAGATATATTCGCTAATCTCAGATACATTACAATGCTATCTCAATTCAAGCAAAAAAATCCATAGTTCTCGAAACTGAATACTTAATCACAACAAAATCAAAACGAAATCTGGATGCGAGATTATTATAAAGCTAATTTATTTAAATGCTTTAAAAAAATGATGTGATAAATAGAACTTACTATTCATCGATCGACGAACGATGAAATTCGCCGGTGATGGACCGGCGAGAATTGACCGGAATCTGAATTTGAATCTTCGTGGGAGAATTAAAGAGACGTAAAGAAAGCGTTGAAATTTGAGAATGAAGAGAAATTGATTTAACTTTGGTTGTTTTAATTATTTTTTCATTTATTTCATTTAATTTATTCTTCTTATACTAGATATATGAGCCCGTGCCAGCACGGGCCCAATAAATATTACTCTCTTCGTATTATTTTATGTGGCACTGAGATTAAAACAAGTCTATTTTTTATCGTAAATTTTTTAGCAACTTTCATATATAGCAAACATAAAAATCATATTTGTATGTCATAGCTATAGTTTGCATAATTGCGCTCCATAGCAAATTTCACAATTTCCTTAACCGATGTAAAATTGAGCAGAAAATGAAGCGATAATCATTAATCCCAAAAGGTTAGCAGCTGTATTCAATTATAATGAGTTAGGGTTCACAGATATATTCGCTAATCTCAGATACATTATGACGCTATCTCAATTCAAGCAAAAAAATCCATAGTTCTCGAAACTGAATGCTTAATCACAACAAAATAAAAGCGAAATCTGGATGCGAGATTATTATAAAGCTAATTTATTTAAATGCTTTAAAAAAATGATGCGATAAATAGAAATTACTATTCAGCGATCGATGGGAGATGAAATTCGCCGGTGATGGACCGGCGAGAATTGATCGAAATCTGAATCTGAATCTTCATGATAGAATTAAAGAGACGTAAAGAAAGCGTTGAAATTTGAGAATGAAGAGAAATTGTTTACCTTTGGTTGTTTTAATTATCTTTTCATTTATTTCACTTAATTTATTCTTATACTAGATATATGAGCTCGTGCCAGCACGGGCCCAATATATATTACTCTCTTCGTATTATTTTATGTGGCACTGAGATTAAAACAAGTCTATTTTTTATCGTAAATTTTTTAGCAACTTTCATATATAGTAAACATAAAAATCATATTTGTATGTCATAGCTATAGTTTGCATAATTGCGCTCCATAGCAAATTTCACAATTTCCTTAACCGATGTAAAATTGAACAGAAAATCAAGAGATAATCATTAATCCCAAAAGGTTAGCAGCTGAATTATGATTATAATGAATTAGGGTTCACATATATATTCTCTAATCTCATATACATTACGACGCTATCTCAATTCAAGCAAAAAAATCCATAGTTCTCGAACTTGAATGCTTAATCACAACAAAATCAAAACAAAATCTGGATGCGAGATTATTATAAAGCTAATTTATTTAAATGCTTCAAAAAAAATGATGCGATAAGTAGAACTTACTATTCAGCGATCGACGGGAGATGAAATTTGCCAATGACGGACCGGCGAGAGTTGACCGAAATCTGAATCTGAATCTTCATGGGAGAATTAAAGAGACGTAAAGAAAGGGTTGAAATTTGAGAATGAAGAGAAATTGTTTACCTTTGGTTGTTTTAATTATCTTTTCATTTATTCTCTTAATTTATTCTTATACTAGATATATGAGCCCGTGCCAGCATGGGCCCAATATATATTACTCTCTTCATATTATTTTATGTGGCACTTTTTAAATTTTGAGATTTAAATAAATCTATTTTTTATCATAAATTTTTCATAGATCTTTTAAACATTTTGAATTATCAATTATTATGACTTATAGTACTTTTTACGTAGTTTACAGATATATAAATTTCATTTCAAAAGAATTGAAGATTCCATGCGCAAATTTCGGTCAAACTTAAAGTGTTTGACTCCCGAATAACAAAAAAGTGTCACATAAATTGAGAAAGAGGGAGTATTAATTTTGTCCTAATTTATGCTCTATGGATAAAATTTAGAGAGCCAGCCGGATTTTTTATTTTTTTTTTAAAAATATTTGAAATTGTTAATTATTGTCACTTATAGTAATGTCTTAATTTTAAATAATGTGTTATTCTCCTTGTCTCAATTTATGTGATACAAATGAAATTTGAAGTGTCACGACCCGGACCATCGTGATTGGCACCCACACTAACCCTTCGGTGGGAGAACCACTACTAGAACCCAAACCGGACAACTAAACCAAAAACAAAAGCATTTAAGTTACGGAAGCAAGTTAAATGCTAAAGAAAAAAAGTAGGGAGTTCCCATAAACTCCAACAAAAGTCTAACAACTAAACAAATGTGGAAGTAACACCTAGAACCTGAAACGTACCAAAACTCTAACTAGATCCATAAATCTAAACAAGAAGGGTCACAACCCCAAACTAATGTACTAACAACTAACTAGAAAGTCTAAGTCTGAAATGTGGACATAGACAGAAAAAAAACTCATGGCAGCCCGGAAGAACTGGTTCACCCTTGAATTTGAACGATGATCACTGATCTTCTAAGCGAGGTCTATCAACAGCCGCCTAAAGATACCATGTACTCAACAAAGAAAGAGCAAGTGTAGTATCAATACACAACCACAATGTACTGGTAGGATCACATGGCTATCCCACAAAGTGCAACATACATAAGTCAATACAACAATACAATAACATGCATACACCGAACACATACAATATCATCAACATTTACGAACAACGAACGGTTTCACAATTCTTAAATATCACAGTTATATCAAGTCATTGGTCCTCTCATGGAACCCAAACCCACACTGTTAACATACCGGAACGTGGTACCTGATCCAATGATTATACCGGAACGTGGCAACCGATCCCATAATTATGCCGAAACATGGCAACCGATCCAAGTTAGTGTGTCGAAACGCAACACCCGATCCATTCAACAAGCCACAATCACAATCACAAAGTACATTCTCATAATCATACAATCAAGTCTTGATTCATGACATTCATCATTCATATATCCTCATTTACAATTAATGTGATCAATAATGCAACATCCGCATACATACATGTATCATAATGAAGCAAGAACAAACATACATCACACAATCATAGAATCACAACCATCACTTACCTCGAAACAAGTTTAAATCCCCTAAGAAACTTGATTCTTCCCTTTCCAAATTCGTTCGCTTGTTCTTGGTCTACAAATAATTAATATAACACGAAAATCAATAAACAATAACTAATTACCCAAATTACCAACAATCCTATCAACCCTAGATCATACACATGATCTCAAGTATCCAAATTAGGGTTTTTTCCACCATAGTTCCCAGATCAAAACCCTTCCCCATCGATAACTACCCATTAGATTATGTTCTACGGATCAAAAAATGGATTCGAGGAGTGAAAATTTTACCTTTAGCCTCAAGAATAGTGGAAAACTGTCAAGAAGTCTCTTGGGTTCGTTCCTTAGCTCTCAAGTACAAAAATTACAGAATAAAATGCTTTTGGGGTTTATTTACGACTTTAAGTCGCGTTGGACCCACCACAACGGTCCCCACCCCGCTACAGCGTCCCCACCCTGGCGCCAGAAATCACAGCCAAAGCGGCTTGCACGAAACAGTGAGCAATTTTAATAATTCTAATACCCTCATTTTACAACACGCCTTCAACCAACAACACTCAAAAACTACTCGTTCACTCTAAGATCAATTTCGGAAGTTCTACTCACCCGAATTCAATTCCGTATATTTGTACAGATTCCTTAACGACTTATCTATCTAGTCATATGATCAAAATCATAAATAGATCACCCAATTGCTACCAGATTTCTCTAGACTTTAATGACTCTGATTTCGTCCAAATCTGGACTAAGTTGAGAAATTCCAAGTTACTACGAAAAAGTTTTCCGACCCAAAAATTTTCCCCGTTGTCTTTCCTATAATGACGTAACCTAGTCGTTACAATAGATACCAATTTACCCATCACTCGTCCCCGAGTGACAAACTTAGGAAAAATAAGCTAAAAAAGGAATGAAGTATTACCTGAATCGACGAAAATTTGGTGATACCTGTCTCGCATGTCCCTCTCGGTTTCCCAAGTAGCTTCCTCGACTAGACGATGCTTCCATTGAACTTTCACAGACTTAATCTCTGTGGTCCTCAGCTTACGCACATCACGATCAAGAATTGCAACCGGTTCCTCCTCATATTGGAGGTCCTTGTCTAACAGAATTGAGTCATATTTAATGATATAATCCCTGTCACCATGATATCTCTTCAACATGGACACATGAAATACCAGATAAACTCTCAATAAATTAGGAGGTAAATCCAATCTATACACTACCGGTCCTACACAGTCAAGAATCTCAAAGGGACCAATGTATCGCGGACTTAGCTTGCCTTTCTTGTCAAATCTCATCACCCCTTTCATGGGTGATACCTTAAGAAGAACATTCTCGCCGGTCTGAAATGTCATGTCTCTTACCTTATGATCTACATACTTCTTATGTCTACTCTGAGCTGCTTAGCGTTTAGTTTGGATACTCCTTACCTTATCTTGAGCATCCTTCACTAAATCAACCCCTAAAGGTTTCACATCTCCAGCCTCGAACCATCCTATGGGTGATCTACATCCCCTCCCATATAATGCCTCAAACGGTGCCATATCAATGCTGGAGTGATAACTATTATTATAAGAGAACTCACACAAAAGTAAGAACTTATTCCAATGCCCTCCAAAATCAAGCACACATGCCCTCAACATGTCTTCTAACACTTGAATAGTCCTCTTCGACTGCCCATCCGTATGTGGATGGAAAGCGGTACTGAAAGTGAGTTGTGTTCCCAATTCATCATGCAATTTCCTCCAAAACTTGGATGTAAATTGGGTACCACGGTCTAAGATGATAGAGAGAGGAACCCCATGCAGCCTCACCATCTCCTTCACATACACCTTAGCCAATTGTTCAGCATTATAATGTATTCTTACCGGAATAAAATGGACTGACTTAGTCAATCTATCAACCACTACCCAAATAGAGTCAAACTTCCCCAAAGTCTTGGGAAGACCAACCATAAAATCCATGGCTATCATTTCCCACTTCCATTTCGGAAATGACATTCTTTGAAGCAAACTTGCAGGCCTTTGATGTTCATACTTCACTTGTTGACAATTTTGACACTTAGCCACAACCTCTGTTATATCCTTCTTCATGCCCTGCCACTAATAAATTCGCTTCAAATCTTGGTACATCTTGGTCACACCCGGATGAATGAAATATCGAGAACCATGAGATTCTGTCAATAATTTCTGAATCAAATCATCAACTTGAGGAACACAAACCCTTCTTTTAAAATTGAGCACACCTTCCGCATCAAGAGTAGTCTCTTGTGCCTTACCAATCACAGTTTTCTTTCTAAGCTCCTCCAAATTCCCATCCTCAAACTATTTGGCCTTGATCTTTTCAATGAACGTGGCCCTAACCTCAATGCTAGCTAATACCCCACCTATTTCTGAGATGCCCAACTGCATGGACTTAGACTCTATTGCCTGGATTTTCTTAGCCAAATGTCGCTTGGTTACACTTAAGCAAGCTAGACTACCCATACTCACCGATTTTTGACTCAAAGTGTCCGCCACAACATTAGCCTTACCCGGATGGTATTGAATGGTCACATGATAATCCTTGAGTAACTCCATCCACCTTCGCTGTCTCAAATTCAGATCCTTTTGAATGAACACATGCTGTAAACTACGATTATCAGTAAATACCTCACACTTAACACCATAGAGATAATGTCGCCAGATCTTAAGAGCAAACACTACCGCTGCCAACTCCAAATCATGTGTTAGGTAAATCCTCTCATGCATCTTCAATTAACGCGATGCATAAGCTATAACATTCTTATCCTGCATCAACACATCACCCAAACCAGAATGTAAAGCATCACAATAAACAATAAAATCTTTACCTTCAACCGGTAGTGCTAGATATGTGCGGTGGTCAAAAGAGTCTTGAGCTTTTGAAAGCTCTCCTCACATTTTTCAGTCCATTCAAATGGTATCTCCTTTTTGGTCAAATTAGTCAAGTGAGTGTCAATAGAACAAAGTTCTTCACAAATCAACGATAATAGCTAGTAAACCCCACAAAACTCCTAACTTCCGTCACAAAGTTAGGCCGAACCCAATTCTTAACCGCCTCAATCTTTTGAGGATCTACCATTACCCCTTCTTTTGAAACTACATGCCCCAAAAATGCAACCGAAGTCAACCAAAATTCACACTTAGAGAATTTCATGTATAACTTTTGTTTCCTAAGAACACCCAAAACAATACGAAGATGATCGGCATGCTCTTCCTCACTTTTCGAACAGACCAAAATATCATCAATAAAGACTATAACAAATGAGTCAATAAATGGCTTGAACACCTCATTCATCAAACTCATAAAAGTTGCAGGCGCATTAGTCAAATCAAAATACATAACTACCCATAACGGGTTCTAAACGCCGTCTTGGGCACATCCTCAGGCCTAATTTTCAACTGATGGTAGCCAGACCTTAAATCAATCTTAGAGAAAACTGATGCACCTTGCAATTGGTTAAAAAGATCATCTATTCGAGGCAAAGGATACTTGTTTCGAATAGTGACCCTATTCAATTGCCAATAATCTATACACATTCTCATACTACCATCCTCTTTCTTAACAAATAAAACTGGAGCACCCCATGGGGAAGCACTAGGACGAATAAATCCCTTATCAAGAAGCACTTGGATTTGAGCCTTAAGCTCGCTTAATTCTGCTGGAGCCATGCGATATGGAGGGATAGAAATGGGACGAGTACCAGGTTCTAAATCAATGCAGAAGTCTATATCTCTATTCGGAGGCATACCAGGCAAGTCATTAGGAAACACTTCTCTAAATTTTGACACCACATGAATAGACTTAATAGATGGAGTCTTAACCTCAACATCCCTAATATGAGCCAAATAAGCCAAACAACCCTGCCCTACCAATTTTTTAGCTTGAATGGAGGATATGATGTTAGCTTGCTTATGCTTGTACATCCCTTCCCACTATAATTTTTCCCTTCCTGGAATTTCTAGAGTTACAGACTTAGTATTACAATTAAGCACAGCATAATAGGGGGACAACCAAGTCATGACTAAGATTATATCAAAATCAATCATATCCAAAATCACTAAATTAGCCCAAGTCTGAAAACCCATAAACAAAATAGGACAAGCACGATAGACATGGGTGACTATGATAAACTCTCCAACTGGGGTAGAAACATGGATGGGGGCATAAAGTATATCACAAATCATAGCAAATTCTGAGGCAAATCGCATGGATACATATGAATAAGTAGAACCCGGATCAAATAACACATTAGTCATCCGGTCACAGACAAGAATAGTACATGTGATCACTGCGTCAGACGTCTCTGCCTCATTCTTGCCCGGAAAGGCATAACACTGAGCCTTATCATCTTGACGAGCTACTTCCCTGCCTGGTTTCACGTTACCCTTGCCTGCGTTACCATTTCCTCTACCTCCACGACCTTGCTGATTACTTCCTCGCCCACCTTGTGGACACCCTCGACCATTAATACCATTTCCCGCGGGTACCACTGCTCTAGTCTGTTGCTGTGCAGAATCCAACACACGTGGGTGGGGACAATCTCTCTTCATATGCCCAGGTTCTCCACAATTGTAGCAAGTACGATCAAAAAATGGTCTGCCGCCTGTCGAAGGCGCGACTCCCTGGCTATCATGAATCAAATTCTGAGATGGAGTTCCCGAGTAATTACCTGTAGAGGCGGGTATAGCAGGCTGAATTGGCTTGGCTCCAAGCGTTGGCCTTCCGGACCCCCTAGAGTAAGAACCCTGAAAGTTACTCGAGTTCTTGGCCCTTTTAGCCAATGCCTTAGCCTGACCGTCTCGCCTCACCTCCTCCAATTTCTTAACAAAGTCAGTTACCTTATTAAAGCTCCTCCCTATAGAGGTCATATGAACAAATAATACCTGCAACTCAGAATTTAGTCCCCTAATAAATAAACGGATCCTCTCCTCCTCAGTAGTCACCAATTGAGTAGCATCTCTAGACAAAACATGTAACTTGGCCTCATAACCAGCCACAGACATACCACCTTGCTCCAAGGCCATGAACTCATCATTCTTGTGATCTTTCAAAGTCCTAGGCACATATTTCTCTAAAAACAGAGCATGAAATTGGGTCCAAGTGAGTGGGGGTAAAGTTGAAGATCTACATTCCATATAAGCTCTCCACCACTGCTTAGCCTCACCTTGAAGCTGAAAAATCACGAACTCAACCTCATGCTGATGGAGAATTCCTAACTTATGTAGCCTCTCATAGTAGTCTAAGATAAACTCATAAGCATTCTCATTCTTAGAACCAAGAAATACAGGAAGCTTTAGCTTCAAAAACTTAGTCAACATCTCATGCTCATTATCAGTCATAACAAAACCCAACAAAGGACAAAAAAAAGCATCATTACCTCCAATCCCACCCACCTTGGGCGCAGTGCTAGCAACAGGGGTATTAGTAGGAGCTTGAGTTGCTTGAACAGAAGGAAGCACTCTAGGACCAACCAACCCTTTCAGGAATGACATGATCTGCTGAGCTAACACTGGGTCCAAAGGAGGAATACCTATCGTTTCAGCCTACACCTTTTCCTCTTGTCCAACATTCTCCTCATCCTCAACCTCTATGTTCTCCTCTACCTCTTCATGATGGCAGGAGGGGCCTCATTTTTGGGAGCATTTTCAATCTGTACTCTATCCCTAGTAGGTGCTACCCTTCCTCGGCCACTAACCCTATCTCTTCCTCTACCCCTGCCTCGACCGCGACCTCTCGTTACAGATTCCTCAGTTGTAGCATTGATGGGAGCGACGGGCCTGACGCCATTGAATCTAGTGTTAACCATCTGCGGATAGAAGAGTGAAGGAGGTTAGATACCAATTTGAATCGCCAGATACGAATTGGAATCAAGTTATAGCACAAAGGGAGACAAGAGAAAACGGAGAGATTTCCTAAAGTCCTATAGCTTCTCAAAGAAAAGTACAGACGTCTCCGTACCGTTCTGCAAGACTCTACTAGACTCATTTTGGTACATCGAGATCAACGAACCTAGGCTCTAATACCAACTTTGTCACGACCCAGACCATCGTGATTGACAACCACACTAACCCTCCGGTGGGAGAACCACTACTACAACCCAAACCAAGCAACTAAACAAAAAACTAAAGCATTTAAGTTACAAAAGCAAGTTAAATGCTAAGGAAAGAAAAGTAGGGAGTTCCCATAAACTCCAACAAAAGTCTAACAACTAAACAAATGTGGAAGTAACACCTAAAACCTGAAAGTCAACGTACCAAAACTCTAACAAGATCCATAAATCTAAACAAGAAGGGTCACAACCCCAAACTAATGTACTAACAACTAACTAGAAAGTCTAAGTCTGAAATGTGGACATAGACAGAAAAAAAAAACTCATGGCAGCCCGAAAGAACTGGCTCACCCTTGAATTCGAACGATGATCACTGATCTTCTAAGCAAGGTCTGTCAATAGCCGTCTGAAGATGCCATGTACTCAACAAAGAAAGAGCAAGTGCAGTATCAGTACACAACCACAGTGTACTGGTAAGATCACACGACTATCCCACTAAGTGCAACATACATAAGTCAATACAACAATACAATAACATGGATACACCGAACATATACAATATCATCAACATTTACAAACAACGAACAGTTTCACAATTCTCAAATATCATAGTTATATAAAGTCATTGGTCTTCTCATGGAACCCAAACCCAAATTGTTAGCATACTAGAACGTGGTACCCGATCTAATGATTATGCCGGAACGTGGCAACCGATCCAAATTAGTGTGTCGAAACGCAACACCCGATCCATTCAACAAGCCACAATCACAGTCACAAAATACATTCTTATAGTCATACAATCAAGTCATGATTCATGGCATTCATCATTCATATATCCTCATTTAAAATTAATGTGATCAATAATGCAACATCTGCATACATACATGTATCATAATGAAGTAAGAACAAACATACATCACACAATCATAAAATCACAATCATCACCTACCTCGAAACAAGCTTGAATCCGCTAAGAAACTTGATTATTCCCTTTATGGATTCGTTCCGCTTGTTCTTGGTCTATAAGCAATTAATATAACACAGGAATCAATAAACAATAACTAATTACCCGAATTACCAACAATCCTATCAACCCTAGATCATACCCATGATCCCAAGTATCCAAATTAGGGCTTTTCCCACCATAGTTCCTAGATCAAAACCCTTCCCCATCGATAATTACCCATTAGATTACGTTCTACAGATCGAAAAACGGATTCGGGGAGTAAAAATCTTACCTTTAGCCTCAAGAATAGTGAAAAACTGTCAAGAAGTCTCCTGGGTTCGTTCCTTAGCTCTCAAGTTCGAAAATTGCAGAATAAAACATTTTTGGGGTTTATTTACGATTTTAAGTCGCGTCGGGCCCGCCACAGCGGTCCCTACGTCGCTGCAGCGTCCCCGCCCTGGCGGCAGAAATCACCGCCAAAACGGCTTGCACGAAACAGTGAGCTATTTTAATAATTCCAATACCCCCATTTCACAACACTCCTTCAACCAACGACACTTAGAAACTACCCGTTCACTTTAAGATCAATTTCGGGAGTTCTACTCACCTGAATTCAATTCCGTAAAGTCGTACGGATTCCTTAACGACTTATCTATCTACTCATGTGATCAAAATCATAAATAGATCACCCAATTGCTACCAGTTTTCTCTAGACTTTAATGACTCCAATTTCGTTCAAATCTGGACTAGGTTGAGAAATTCCAAGTTACTATGAAAAAGTTTTCTGACCCAAAAAATTTTCCCGTTAGCTTTTCTATAACGACGGAACCCGGTCGTTACATGAAGAGTCGACCAAAGTTTTTATATGATTTTCAAATATTTTAAAAGTTGTGATTTATAATATTTTACATAATTTTTTATTATTGTATCATTTTAAGGTCTTTTTTGAATTCCTAGTGAGATGGTATACAATAATTCCTCTCATTTTTAAAGATGGTGATCAATTAAATATCATCACATAATTATGAATAAGTAGAATAATATTTATGGTGTTCATTTATAAGTTGATTACCACAAGAAACTATTTTACTCCCTTCGTTTATTTTTATTTGTCTACCCCATATTAATAATTCAATCTATTCTTATTGTTAACTATAATTATTTTTAATTAATTTTTCAAAAGACTTAATTTATTATTATTATATTTAAGAAATAATACAGAAAGTAAGTAGTGTGATAATGTAAAATGATTGCAAGACTCGCGTGAAACCAAAATGCAAATGGGTCCACCATTTTCACAAACTTTAAGCTAATTGAAGGATTACAGAAAGAAATAATAAGAATAGCTTGGTTTTTTGGTCCAAAGAAGAACAAGTACAAGCCCTCAAACACTCAAGTACCATCGTTAGAAATAACATAATTTAAAATTTTCGAAATTGCCCCCTGGCTAGAAGGAGGCATATCGTTCATTATATATATATATATATATATTCTTATTTATTAATCAATATTAAGAAGAAAATTTCTATATGGCTAAACTCAGTGGAAGTAACATTTTTACAAGTTCGTTTGATTTGGTTATTTAATTGTGTTGTGTTTAGTAAACTTTGAGGTTAAGTTGAAATAACTTACTAAGTATCAAATGCCAATTCACAAAAACCAATTATACTTAATACTCCATGCATTCATTTTTATTTATTCATTGTATCAAAAATATGTATTCATTTCTACTTGTTCAATTTAAAAATTTAAGAGATAATTCACCATTTTATACTTATTATAGCCTTATTATTAATGCATTAATATTTTCAATTCATTTTCCAACCTTAGATGACTTATAATAATTAGGAATGATGTATTAATATTATCTTTTTGTTAGTTGTTTCTTAAGGGGTGTGTTAAGTCAAACACAAATTAGTAAATAGAAAAAGGAAATAGTAAAACAAACTTAGATATAAATTTAAAAATAAACCTGAAATTAACATCGGATGGAAACAATATTAAATAATTAAAAAAGAAAATATAAAAGTGCAATATAATTATACGTATTTTTGGAAGGGGTGGAGCTAAGGGGTTCGTGGGTTCGGACGAACCCAATAGATTTTTCGTAGATCCTATATTTGTACTAGAAATTTTTAAATTAAGTAGTAACTTGTGAACTCCTAACAAAACTGATTGACAAATCAATGATAAGGAAGAGGAAGGAAATTTAGAACCTCCAACCTCCTAATACTGACTCCGCCTCTAATTTTTGGGACCATTAAAGTGTTGAGAAAGAATACAACAAAAAGACACCGGAAGTTTCCAAGTTTTTGAGCTTATGCGCATATTTTTCCTCAAGATGCTTCAAGGACAAGTGGATTGGCCAATCAAAAATGTTTTAATAATCAATATTTGAATCACTTGTAAATAACTAAATATATAAACACCACTTGCATTATAATGAGAAATAGTCACTTTTAGTACTCCTTCGAGCTCCGTCTCCTTTTAGTTGTCATAATTTTCTATTTTAGAATCAAACAATAAGAATTTTGACTATCATTTTGTGAAAATTTTATAATTGACATATATAAGACTAATTATTATTAGTTATGACATTATTCTTTATGTATGTGTTTTTTCATCATATTAATATGTAAAAATTGCAGTTTATAGTACTTTTCATATAATGTATTTGCTGTTAAACCTAATTTATTACTATATGTAGTAATTTTTTTAGAACTCTCTCTACCAATGATAATTAAACGGTATATGTTTACCATGTCTCATAATTCTTTAAATTTAGCTCTAAGTATTTTTGTTCAAATCAGCATACAAAATGACTAAATATTGAATAGTTTTAAAACGTTGGCTAAAGATTAATAGCGATCATGGCTATTTACCAATTTCATCCAAAAATATTCGGGCTAAACCTATGTTAATTGGATTTGTAATGTGAAATGGACGAGAAGGCATTCTCCAGTGAAAAGCATTAACAACATGCTTATACTTTCTAGAGAGAAGTATTGAAAATACATCTGAACTAGACGTGAATTATTAGTTGTCTCTGAACTATTGTCAACCCTAAAAGCATTCTTCTATTTGACTAACTAAGCTAAGGTACACCCCCAATCTATCAGATGACATAGCAAGTGGTCTCAAACTCTTGTAGGGGCATGAGACTCTTAGTAAAAAGCCAGAGTGTATTTCACTCATTTTAATATTCTTAATATTTTTAGTACTTGTATATGTATGAATTGCTACAAAAATATTGATAGTTTTTGAGTATATACGCAATGGGCATTTCTGTAGCAATGGAAAAGCAGTTGGCCTTGCTTTTTTGCTTATGGACACAAGTTTCCTTTTGAATTGCACCAAAAGAACCACAAGGGAAACAACACAAAATGGGCATGTAAGAAATGATAAAAGGAAATTACCTAACTTACTATTTTCTACATTATTTTTCATCTTTTGGTTAGGTTATTGTATGACATGATGTGTTGTAATATCTTTAGTACCATAAAATGAACTTGCCTTTTATGGGTGATTGCATACTCGAAAGAAAAATCCATTGCCATGCTATCTGTGTCTGTTACTTGTAAATAGAATTAGTAATGAAGGTAAATCATACAACTGTGAGACTCCGAATATCAGCAACAATATAGCAATGGAAAATGAATAAACATGACATGATACCGTCCATCCAAATTGTTTGTTGGATGGAGAAGATTATGAAGTGCTGCTGTGTTTTAAGTATCCTATGAAAAGGAGTCGTTACATAGTGCGACAAGCAAGATTCAGATATATTCCGAAATTTCTGACTTTAAGACAGGTCAATCTTCCTGCTGAACTACAGATCCTTGTTTCTCATTTTTCTACATTTGCAGGAAGAAAAAGGTCATATATCAGAAAGCAACTAACAATTTAATTAATGAACCATATGATACGTAATATTCAGATTCAGCAAAGATGATGTAGGAGAAACGGTGCACTGTCAGCATTCAATAGGCCAAAGGCAGAATATGTACAGAAGGTCACACAAAATGTGCAGGGAGCATATGTGATGCATAGCCAGGTGCCTGAAACTAGAAGGACATAGTGTTTCAAATTTCATACCAATTAGCAAATATAGCACAAAACATGAAGGATGGTCTAGCTGCTTACTTGACTCATTACACACATCAGCCGTAAAGCAGTTGCACATACACAATGAGTGAAGTAGCCAACTTAGAACTAAACAACTCTTCAAGTATGTTCTCAATCAGAACCCCCATGCTCAAACACATCTTTCACTAGATCACTAGAAACAATTGCACTTGAATATATCATTAGTGCTCAAGAAATGAAAGCACTTGAGTTGCTAAAACCTTATACTACTAAAGCAAAAAAAGAGATACATCAACCAACATAAAAACATCAGTTTTTGTGCACCAGTACTTGGTAGTTTGATAACTAAAATCATTATACCCAATATATTGGAGAGACCCATCCACCTATGTTGCTTGAACTCTTTAAAAATGTCGACAGGTGCATGTCGGATCCTCCAAAAGCAGAGCATTATTGAAGAATCCAATATAGGTGCAGGGTCCAAGCAACATAGCCATCCACCTTGCATGTCGTATGAACTCTGAAATAGGCCAGCAAAGAGTTCCACTGATCAATGATCTCTGGCAGCAGAAAAGTTTCATTTTTTATCACATTCTTTTCCACTTTGGAAAAGTCAATCATTTACAGTCTGTTTCAAAGAGAGCAGAAGGGTGGGAGATAGGAGTACAAGTGAAAGGTTCTGCTAGATACCTATCCAAGTCTGCTCTTTTAGCACCTTTAAGGACTAAATGGATAAAATATATCTCTTTAACCCTTCGACTTATTCCAAATAATGGGAGGGAGGGACATAAACTAATGAATTTCTCCCTCCTTTACCCTTCTCCTACCCTTAAGTAACTAAACACCTCATTGTCCACATCCAGCAGTTTGATGATTAAAAAGACACAAAGACAGGTATTCTTCGTATTAATTTTGATAAAAGTCACTAACTGACTGATGTTTATCTCAAATAAATCTACCACGTTTACGGGTTAACACAAACTAAATATTAAATTAGAACTTGTTGTGTAAGCGCACAAAAATATTAGAGCTAAATCATATGGATAAGATTTAGGGGAAAGGTACAGGCTCTTCCAACGCCTAAATGACAGCTGGAACTTCGGTCCTACTTGACTGTCTGGCACACTGAACAGCATGGTTTTCAAGTAGAGGCCAGTTAGCCAGCAGAACATGAGGTACTATTCTTGAGCTGAACAATCCTCATTGATGTATTGTGTCAATACAAAGGGGCAAATATACAACAAGCAATAGACAAACAATTGTTACAAGAGAAAGAAAATGATAGTCAATCTTTCAAATAAGCACTAGAAGACCTTCTTCATGACATACTAGGAGCTACTCACTCCGTTTCAATTCGTTTATCTAGTTTTATATATAAAAGATAGTATTTGTTTTTCTTTCCCGCCTCTAATGATTTTGGGTTTAATGAATAATGTGATGATATTTATTATGATTGAATTTATTTTAAAATGCTCAAGAAAAATTGTAGAGGTTAACAATAGTATTTCTAATAGTTGCTGATGATGTAATTAATCACTTCTTAGTATAAATAAAAATTGAGGTGAATTTCAAGACACAAGCTTGATGTAAGCCACCTTCAACTTCTGTTAGGTTCTCACTTCTCAGCATCAAATAAGACCTATAACCCATTCATAGCACACAAACTTAACTGTCTGCTTTCATTTTCAGTTCTTTTTTTCGCGTTTCATGATCTTACATCCTTACCTGCAACCCCCCAACACCCAGCTCCGACTGGTCAACCCCGTCTCAGGGAAGAATACCATAGTTAACAATGCTCTATATATGAGTCCAGACAGAAGCCCAGAACACGAGTCACACTCAAATTAAAAAGGATTTCAATGTATAATGACTTGTGTATACTAATAAACTACAAGAAAGACTCATATACTGTATATTTAAGCCGAGTCTCCACTTCCTTTTCCATTTTCTCTCTGTTAACTTTTTCCGTGACAAGTATTACCTTACTTCTACTTTGGATATTATATGGTGCACAAGTGTAGATATTTTGCATGACATCATGTAGCCATCCAGCTAGTTGTCTCTGAGATAAACTATACCAATGGAGTCTCGGTGATTGGTGGAGAAATCTGAAGCCCCAGTCTTGATGTCCATCCTTTCCGCTGCCTATAGGCCTCAACTGCTTGCAATCAAAGTCTTTCTTTTGAAGCATCATGTGCATTATTCTTGAATGCCTTCATAATGAGAACACAAGTACGTTTTACCATATGAATATCAGTGTATACAAGGTCAATGTCATAAGCATAGGCAAAGTTCATGTCAATGCGAGTGTGTATAATACAGTATAAAACTATCCAGATGTACCTTTGGGACTGCAAGTTTAGGTGGAGCTTCAACGACTTCACCAAATTTTATTTCTTCACGGCCAGGAAAATCCATGTATTCATCAGTATTGCCCTGTTTGTGTTTCTTCTTCATTTCTGCCAAACGCCTGCATACATCCAAATTAAAACCATTCGGTAACAACCTGTAGACAATGCAATGCCTGAAACCAGTCTCCCACCCCTCGGAACAGAAAAAAGCTAAAAAAAAGAAGAAGAAGAGAAATGAAACATGTCACAAAATGAGTATATATGTGAAATCCTTATTACATTTGCTTCAACAAAGAAATGTTAATTTGGGTGCTTTTTCATTTGCTTACAAACAGAAGTTGCTCGATTACCCAAATTTGCTTATAAAATATGAAATTGAAAGGAATAAAGTGCGCACATACACATAGACAATAGAACAATGATCAACTACTTGTTACGTCAAAGAGTAGAAAGTTATCTTAAAAAAATACCTCAGCTGCTTCTTAGTAATAGGAGAAACAAGCAAATAATCTATAAAACTAGAGAAAACAGGTGCTGTTCAAAGGTTAGTCGCTAAATTACCACTGAATTTGATTTGAGTCAAAGTTGTCATAGAATAACCCCCAGCCTCAGCAAATTAACCCCCTGCCCAATGATCTTAGTCATTCTTTGATAGCATACATTGTTTGTTAATGGCTTCTGGTCCTGGAACACTCCTATGAACTTAAAGCTCCATAACCGTGACGTAGCAGATTTGACTCCCTTGAATACCCCGGATTAAAATGCATAACCCTTTTCCCTCATGAAATAGAGTTGGTTTAGTTGTTCTCTTAAACAGGATATGTGGCATTAACATTTAAGATTGACATAAAACAATGGCTCTGCCTCTACTTCAACTCACCTCTGATATTATAGAAAAGTTTATTTCAAGTAAATGTTACTACTATCTCTAAAAGCCAGGAAAGTAAAAGAGGTTTTTTTTTTTTTGCTGAGGCATCAGTTCTTACTGTTTCTTTCGCTCCTTTCTCTTTGAACTAGTAATGCCCAGTTCAGCTGTATCAAACCGAAGGTCCTTCACTTCCTTTCTTTTTCTCTTATTATTTCTCTTCTGATGTGCATTACTTTCTTCTGCTCCAACATAACTCAAACTGCTTTTGTCGTCTTTCAGTTTGTCACCTACATTTTTAGCTTGAACTTGATCTTCTGAATGTATTTTCTGTTCAGGGACACATATAAGTCCAAAGTTAGAACACCTAATATAATACACAGAATGCATTTACATAGAAGGGAGAAAACACAAAAAACCATTGGAGGTCATAGTAGAACAAACAGAAGGGAAGGAGAGAGAACTCGAGTTTCTTTGCTTAATGATTCACAACAATATGGAAGTTACTCTAGACAATAGAGAGCGGAAGTATAAGAATATATAATGACAAAGAGTCAAAGGCCATATTGGAACAAGAGATAGTGAAAAGATCACTGGCATTGAAAAATGTGCAACAATAGCATACAGAAACATTGCCATTGTTTTGGTCAAAATGGAGACTCACAGAAAATTCTTGAGACACTTCAAGTATACTTTTATTTATTTATTGACAAGTTCAAAGTTGAAATTGAATTTATTTTGATTAACTTAATTATTCCATATATGTAACAGGGAACCCCCTACCCCACTCCATGCCAACCCCACCCCGCAAACAAGACATATAGAAAAGTAGGAAGCTTACATAAATATGATTCTCAAGAGAGAGCATCCAATTAATTATTCCAGAGATATATAGAGATTGTATTTTGTTCAGTAAAAACTTAAGAAAATACGATTATACTCTTCTGGCACATGTAATAGCTACATAGAACACTATTTTTCCTGCAGAAGGGGGCTGCAAAATCCGTCTAACATTATTTACCTTATAGAAGAAGACAAGTGTTGAGGACAGGAAAACTATGAGAGCAACAGAGTCTAACAAAGTTGCTAGGAAACCAAACTAGACTTAATTGCTCTTGATTGAACTTGGTGTTTTCAAGCTTGACAGCTTACTTGAGCTGATCATAGATCTAATAGGCCTATCACAGAACACTTCCGAGCTTTTGAAGTGTGTTAATCACAATAAACTACACTTGCTCAAGGGATTGTGAATACATCATATATTCATCTGAAATGACATGTTTTCCTTGTATTTGTTAATATGCATATACCAAAGCTATAACATGAGCACCCCCACCCCTTTACTACGGGAAGCTTAGATCCGGCAATACCAAAACTCTTCTGGTTCATCCCTACATTCCCCACTTGTCTGATTGTTGCTGAGCAAGAGCACTCAATCAGTGAGCTATTACCCACTCTTTTGAGAGTTGCTTCTTCTAGGCAAACCTCCTAGCTGCAGTGGCAGAGCCATATGTATTCAAGGGGTGTCAATTGATACCCCTTCATTGGAAAATTACACTGTTTAGTTAGGTAAAAAATTCTTTTATATATATACTATACATAGACTCCCCTTGGCTTCTTCACTACTTTATATTTTGACACTCCTTAGTAAAAATCCTGGCCACAACACTATCTAGCTGTCTCTGCACTCCTGTCTCATTTTATCACTGGGCGGTCGATAAGAATCCTCGTAATCATATTTACTAGTATTGAACTATTACCTTTCTCTCCAAACAAAAAAATTCAAAAAAAAAGCTTCATATTCATAAATTGGACTATTACTTCTATAAATATCGTTATAGCCTATCTCAGTAAAAGAGCGGAATTTATCTTTTATTAACTAGAGGTTCCCAAACTCATGCAATTCCTGCACTGCCTCCAACTAGTAGACTAAATAATTCAAAACTCAGCACTAAAACCAAATTGTACAACCGTACCACAAAAATTATCACTAGAAAGATGAGTACTATGAGAACCAACAACATACCAAAAGAAATCCCACAAAGTGAGGTCTAGAGAGGGTAGAGTGTACCTTACCTTAAAGAGGTAGGGAGGCTGTTTTGGAAAGAATGTCTGCTCAAGTGAAGCAAATCAAAGTAGTAATGGAAAAACAAACAACAACAATGAAGAAAACATGACAACTAGTTGGAAAGCACGACCATAACATTAGCAACACAGTGCGATTACCTAAACATAGTAAGCAATAAATGATAACAGATACCAAAAGCCACTAACTACATGAATAAGGCTAAAATAAGAACTACAAGGTCCCAACTTTCGATATGCAATTTTACCTTCCCATTAGCACTACCACCACTATCTCCTTTCTTCCTGTCTGCATTATCCGACGAACCTTTCCCCTCCCCTAAAACAATAAATAAGAAAACCCCACTTCATAAGAAACATTGAAAACTAAGAAAAACAATTACTTTCCACCAAAATTTCATGTACTAAATCAATTCACAAGCAAGCAAATACCTGAAAAGGCCATAATTTGACGAAGCTTAGAAGGAATGGCATCGATAGAAGAGGTGTTGGGTGGGGGAGGAAGTCTAGTAGTGCCTCCATGAGCTGCTCTGTAATTCTTCTCTCTTCTCTTCTTCCCTTTCCCTCCCATTTTTGCTTCTGCTTCTTCTGTGTCGACTCTGTAATTCGTTAAACCCTAGCACTCTCCTTACAATGAGGGCCTAGGGTAAGGAGAAGGATAATCTATTAAAATTTCAAACCCCATTAATGAAAAGGTCTTTAATCTTAATATTTTCCTCGTCTCGATTTAGAGGACCTTGAATACAACTTCTAATGTTAGTATGAAAAGGTATCCAAATATCGTGTCGAAAGTTAACTGAACAACCATTATTGACGACCCATGAGGTAGCTTTGTTACAAGTTTCCATCCATTAAGGATACACTTCCGGGTGGATGATGAATTAGCTCTAGGGGATCTGGTTGAAGTCTATGTTAATTAGTGGGCAATAAAGATATTATTCTGAGTCTTGTAATAGAAGTGTTGCACAACATGAGCCAATCCTAATTTATTGCACATTGTACCAATCTAGTTACATTGTAGATAGCTATGGTGAGAGTAAAAAAAATGAGTGTTGTTTAAAGAAAAAAACTGCTCTCACCAAAAGGATTATCATAGAGGGAACAAAACAAAACTCTCTTACAAATAAACAAAGACAAAAACTTTAACAATCACAACTGAATTCTCTTGAGGCTTTCTTGGCTCAAAGAGACCATTATTGAGCTACCTATTTGGATGCAAAGTTTGGATTTCAAGAAAAGTAGTACAATCATTATAATTTTGATGAGAAAAATCAATACAAGAATTATGCAATTATTCATTTCTGTTGTGCATAGAATACAAGCATACAATCGTGTATTGGAAAACTGCAACAAGCTCAAGAACTTCCATTATCCTTGCCGAGGAATAGGACAGAACACTGTTTCAATGTCTCCTCCGGGCTAGTAACTGGAAAAAGAGAAAAGGAAACAAATAGCAGGTAATGTGATTCCTCAAGTAATTACGCAAGAGAATAACTATTCAAACATCAAAAGAATGAAGTTTTAGACGGACCTGTGTGACCCACGGTTCTCTCAGACTCGTAGATCTCATGGTCATTTCCTCCCTGTTCAAGTAAAAAACACGACTCTTATATCAGCCCAGTCATGAAAAGAAAGCTTCAAGCTTGTCAGTAACTAAAGATTACCTTGTATGTTTTGTCTCCAAAAAAGTGAATTTCATTAAATTCTTCAAGGTATCTCAAACAATAAGTCTTGTCCCAGCCTTGGGGGAAAACCTGTCATGACCAAGATCCCCAAATCATCTGTCAATAATATACTTAAAACATTCAGCGGTCAATGTGCAAAAGAAAAGGCTTAAAGATGCTCACATCGAAACTAATTTGGCCTCCAATGGAAAAGGTGAGATTAAAATGTGCAAACTTTTCTCTGAGCAGTGATACCATTGTTTCGCGTATCTTCTGTACCTGATTATAGTTCAAATTGTCTTTAAATCACAGAGAAAAAGAATCTTCTGGAGGTACATACCGCAAAACATATATGCAATGCTAGAGCAGTTATCTATACCTTGTCATACTTTTCAAATTCATCCCTTTCTTCCTGACTACAGTTCCTCCCAATAGGCGACACATTTAGCATACCACTTCTAAACTCAATGAATGTTCCTCTGCAAAGAAGAATGATTAAGAAGTTTGCCACAACGAATCAGATAATTCAACCTTTGATCTATGTTTGTTTGGATCCTTCAAAAATGTTGTCGGGTGTGTGTCAGGTCCTCCAAAAAATAATTTTTGGAGGATCTGGCAGACTGGCATGGGTGCGCAGCATTTTTGGAGGATCCGAGCAACACAGACTTTGATATGCTCACCTCTTTATTGGAATATCCAAGTCAGCAATGTAATGGAGGGTAAAGTTAATAAATTCCTGCATATCATTTGCATCCCATCAAGATATTTCTTGGTCATCTACATATAAACTCATTTCTACTTCAATTGGGTGAACCTAAGCTATAAACATGAATTCTCACCCAATTATACGCAACAAACATACACAATTAACTCTTCATGGAATGTGTAATAACTTGGTTTTCAGATTTTTGTTAACTATTATAAACATTGCTTCGAAAACTTATGAAATACCACGTCAGAGCAGTTTTCAACAAAGTATAGATTACATAGTAATCTCTCTTTTTTGCTCTTAGGAAAATTATTCTTCATCTTATAGATAAAGGTATACATGCAGAGACTAATTTATCACTTCAACGAAATTATTTTTCGTAAGCTAAACAACAAATAATTAGAAGGATCACTAAGCCTTTATCGAACTGCACTTGGTTGGGTATGCTCCCCTCTTTGCACTATAACAAAAATAAAACATTTTCTCGTTAAATAAGAAAAACGCATTGACTAACCTTGAGCTTCTCGTCTCCAAGATATGACTTCAAGCTCTGCACGCACACCGGGAGTCATGTCATTTCAAAACAAATCACCTTGCTAATTAACAACTAAGGAGAACGAAAGAAGCGATGCACATTGAAGATGGGAAGAAAGAAAATTTCCTCAAGTTGTTCGGTAGTTCCATATTTCATGAGACTATTATCTAGTTTTAACTTGGTACAAAGTGCTTAAGTAGTGGCAACAAGGATGTTGTTTTGAGTTGATAAAGATAGTATCTGAAGATTTTGTTTTGTCACAGAATGAATATGCACTCACAAGTAATATTATAGAGGTACGATATCAAATTCTAGTCATTAAAATTACCTGTTTCCCAATAAGTTTGCCATCCTTATGTGCTACAAGGCCATTTTCAGAGAAAACATAATCATAGTCATTTGTAACTGCATCAAAAATATTAGAAAGATCAAAATGTCATCATGCTCAAGAAATTCTTTTAGATAAATCAGTTAATAGTAACATATTAAGAACCAAGGGACATGCATGACCTCAAAGATTGTTTAGCACTAAAGTTGGGCAGAAAAAGGTACATTTCACCAGCTAACATGGAGCTATAACCATAAGACTATGTATGCCTTTATAGTGGAAAGGTCCTTCCATTTTCGAAACCAAAACGCAGTTCTGTGCTCTTGGCTAGTGAACCCATAGTTCTACACTTCTACTTTGCCTAATACTGCAAGGAATTTTAGATACTGAGCTAGAAACATGAGCTCTAATAAGTTGATGTAGCACTTTTATCATCCCAACTCCAAGTTTCTTATATACGCTAGCTAAGCTAACCTGTATTGCCAAGCTGTTCTGATATCTTTACAAGGTCAGAACCTCCAACAACTCCAACAGTAACAACCTACAGGTTGACAAAAGTATTAAGCCAAAGAATCCTTGAGAGGAAATATAATATATATGTGGAAAAGAGAAAGAAGGAATAAGGAGCATGGCAAAAGAATCATCTACCTTTCTAAGTTCCTGCATGAATTTCAACATTTGTGGAGTAGATTCCTGAAATTTTTATGCAAATTTTCCAAAGAAGAAAATCAATACCATTATGGGGGTGATTAAATGTCACTACTGGTAAATTTATTGTAAAATTAAACGAAGAAATAAGAATAAGAACAACAAAAAATCATGACAATATTTTGAAAATAAATGTACAGGCTAGCAAGAATACGCTGAATCATTCGACGGCGCCTCAATCTCAAACAAGTTGGATTAAGCTACTAAATATACAAATCATCTATACCATTCTACTCTATTCAAGCCCATCAAGGATGCAATTGTCCATAAAGTCAAATTAATCTACAGTACGGGTGTTTTCAGTATGGATCTGATTTTCTCATGTTCCTTAGGTAAAAAAATTTGGAAAATATTTTCTTTAGAAACACAAGTTCCTTAAAAATGAGGGAAATGAATTGTCTAATGGACGTAGGGAAAACAAGTTCTAGAATTAGCATTGCACATTGATCTTGTCCTCCAACACACCTTATCATCATCCCACCTCTGTACCCCTATCCCACCACACCACCCCCATCCTTCTGTTGCTTCGATTATATACAAATACTTTTAAAACAATATTTTTTTACTTGCATACCCAACACACACCTAGTAACAGAAACAAGGGGAACAATCAAACTAAAGCCGCAAATACAAGCAGGAGCAATCATACTATACCTTCCTGGGTGCTGTAAGAGTTCCATCAACATCAAACAGAGCAATTAAACCAGCTTTTCTTGCAGCCATTTTTATCTTTCTATACTTGTCACTGCACTCAATGGCCAAACATTCACCCTTATCAGCTACCCCAAAATAAAATCCAATACAAAAGTTCACAAAGATAATATGAAACAAATCAAATTATAGAATCGCAATATATAGCTGTACTAATTAGTACTACACAATGGGCGGTGGCACTTTGCGTACTCACTAGAAAGAAGTATTCAACAAGACGACAAAATGAAGCAAAATCAGTTACAGAAAATGCAAAATTTACACCGATTGAAGAAGAAGAAGAGACGTGCAAGTGCGCAATTTTCCACCGCTTGCATTCATTGGCTTACCTCAGCAAAAAATGGCTGGGAGAATCGGACGCAGATCTGAGATCGAATGTGGATATTGGGATTTGAGGGGTGGTTGTGTTCTTTTCACTCAAAGGCTGCCCACTTGAGTTTTCAAATCTGTGTCCCAATATGTGGTTGGTTGTGCCACGTATTCTTTATTATATATATAAGTATTGTATTTAGGTTGAATCGCTTTTCGTGGTTACGTAATAATAAATCTATCAGAGAATAGGGTATGGAGTAAAGTATTAATTAGAGATTATTATGATAGGGGAATCATATTCCATTTCTTTTAAAGGATGAAAATACAATATGTGAGAATCATTTCTATTTATATGGGAAACAATTATATTAATTTTAAAAATAAACTAATACTAATTGTTCTTCAAAAATAAAAATTTTAATAGATGATTTTTGATGAGTAGTTCTCGAAAACTTCAAGGAGAAAAGGAAAAGGAAGAGAATAATATATTTTAAAAGAAAACAATGATGGGATGGGAAAAGGAAAAAAAGTAGGGACATTGAAATAAAATAAAATCTAGCTGAAAGAAAAAAAATGTTAAGTAGTTCCTTTGGTTTAATATAAATGAATTATTGCAATTGTAACTTTATTTTTAGTCTAATGAATGAATTACTGAGATGGTAGAATATTTTTAAGAAAAATATTAAACGATATTAATTAGTAAAAGATAATTTGTTAATATTATCCTTTTGAATGTTTATGACATTTTTTAAAAGAAAAGTTAGAGATAATTATGATTTAAAAATCTTGTTAAGAAAGAAGGATAATTCTAAAAAAAAAAATTAATACATTCTTGATATTTAAATTAGAGATAATTATGATTTAAAAACCTCGTTAAGAAAGAAGGATAATTCTAAAAAAGAATAATTAATACATTCTTGGTCAATTTTAACCTTGAGCTTATGCGCATATTTTTTCTCAAGATGCTTGAAATGAAGTGGCAAAACAAATTTTGTTTTATTATGTTGCAGGTCGGATATGTATTTAAATTCAATTAGTCAAGTAAAAGATTTTAAGACTATCAATAGCTCGAGAATGAAACTAATAATTCGCACCAAATTTAAAGTCGTGTTTTCAATACTTCTTTCTACTTTCTATGCAGAAATAATACCACTCCACTTTTAGGACCCTTATTTAGACTTGGCTAATTTTTAAGAATTATTTTACATATCTATCACCCATCCACTCAGGTTAGAGCACAGAATAATATAGCTCAACGGGGATACTTAATTACACCATGCAAACCAAGACTAGCTAGGCAAACAACGAGGGGCGTAAGAGGTTTATTTGAACTAAAAGAACCATATCCAATTCACAATGCAGAAGCAAGCCAAACAGAACTGTCAAATGGCGAAGAAACAAGAGTACTTCAACTTCTGTTAGGTTCACTTCTCAGCATCAAATAAGACCTATAGGCTATAGCCCATTCATAGCACACAAACTTAACTTTGTCAGCTTTCATTTTCCGTTCTTTTTTTTTGCGTATCATGATCTTACATCGTTTCCTGCAAACCCCCATCAGTCCATCACCCAGCTACGACTGGTCAACCCTGCCTCAGGGGAGAATACCATAGTAAACAATGCTCTATGAGTCAAGACAGAAGCCCAGAACACGAGATTCAAATTAAAAAGGATTTCAATGTAGAATGACTTGTGTATACTAATAAACTACAAGAAAGACTCATACACTGTATAATTAAGCCGAGTCTCCATTTCCTTATCCATTTTTCTTTCTGTTAACTTTTTTCGTGACAATTATTTCCTTCAGTGTAGATATTTTGCATGGCATCATGTACCCATCCAGCTAGTTGTCTCTGAGATAAACTATACCAATGGAGTCTCGGTGATTGGTGGAGAAATCTGAAGCCCCAGTCTTGATGTCCATCCTTTCCGCTGCCTATAGGCCTCAACTGCTTGCAATCGAAGTCTTTCTTTTGAAGCATCATGTGCATTGTTCTTGAATGCCTTCATAATGAGAACACAAGTACGTTTTACCATATGAATATCAGTGTATACAAGGTCAATGTCATAAGCACAGGCAAAGTTCATGTCAATGCGAGTGTGTATAAATACAGTATACAACTATCCAGATGTACCTTTGGAACTGCAAGTTTAGGTGGAGCTTCAACGACTTCACCAAATTTTATTTCTTCACGGCCAGGAAAATCCATGTGTTCATCAGTATTGGCCTTTTTGTGTTTCTTCTTCATTTCTGCCAAACGCCTGCATACATCCAAATTAAAACCATTCGGTAACAACCTGTAGACAATGCAATGCCTGAAACCAGTCCCCCACCCCTCAGAACCCAAAAACACTAAAAAAAAAAAAAAGAAAAGAGAAATGAAACATGTCACAAAATGAGTATCGTATGTGAAATCCTTATTACATTTGCTTCAACAAAGAAAGGTTAATTTGGGTGAATCCTTTTTCATTTGCTTACAACAGAAGTTGCTTGATTACCCAGATTGCTTATAAAATATGATACTGAAAGGAATACAGTGCGCACATACACAAACGGTAGACCAATGATCAACTACTTGTTACGTCAAGGAGTAGAAAGTTATCTGGAAAAAAAATACCTCAGCTGCTTCTTAGTAATAGGAGAAACAAGCAAATAATCTATTAAACTAGAGAAAACAGGTAATGGTGTTCAAAGGTTAGTCGCTAAATTAACACTGAATTTGATTTGAGTCAAAGTTGTCATAGAATAACCCCCAGCCTCAGCAAATCAACCCCCTTACTACCCAATGATCTTAGTCATTCTTTGAAAGCATACATTATTAGTTAACGGCTTCTGGTCCAGGAACACTCCTAAGAACTTAAAGCTCCATAACCGTGACGTAGCGGATTTGACTCCCTTGAATAGCCGGGATTAAAATGCATAACCCTTTTCCCTCATGAAATAGAGTTGGTTTAGTTGTTCTCCTAAACAAGATATGTGGCATAAGCATTTAAGATTGACATAAAACAATGGCTCTGCCTCTACTTCAACTCACCTCTGATATTATAGAAAAGTTTATTTCAAGTAAATGTTACTACTATCTCTAAAAGCCAGGAAAGTAAAAGAGGTTTTTTTTTTGCTGAGGCATCAGTTCTTACTGTTTCTTTCGCTCCTTTCTCTTTGAACTAGTAATGCCCAGTTCAGCTGTATCAAACCGAAGGTCCTTCACTTCCTTTCTTTTTCTCTTTTTATTTCTCTTCTGATGTGCATTACTTTCTTCTGCTCCAACACCACTCAAACTGCTTTTGTCATCTTTCCGTTTGTTACCCGCAGTTTTAGCTTGAACTTCTGAATGTATTCTCTGTTCAGGGACACATATAAGTCCAAAGTTTGAACACCTAATATAATACACAGAATGCATTCACATAGAAAGGAGAAACCACAAAAAGCCATTGGAGGTCGTAGTAGAACAAACGAAGGGAAGGAGAGAGAACTTGAGTTCCTTTGCTTAATGATTCACAACAATATGTAAGTTACTCTAGACAAGAGAGAGCGGAAGTATATGAATCTATAATGACAAAGAGTCAAAGACCATAATTGGAACAACAAATAGTGAAAAGATCACTGGCATTGAAAAATGTGCAACAATAGCATACAGAAGCATTGACATTTGTTTTGGTCAAAATGGAGACTAACAGAAAATTCTTGAGACACTTCAAGTAAACTTTTATTTATTCATTGACAAGTTCAAAGTTGAAATTGAATTTATTTTGATTAACTTAATTATTCCATATATGTAACAGGGAACCCCCTACCCCACCCCATCCCACCCCCACCCCCCAAACAAGACGTATAGAAAAGTAGGAAGCTTACATAAATATGATTCTCAAGAGAGAGCATCCAATTAATTATTCCAGAGATATATAGAGATTGTATTTTGTTCAGTAAAAAACTTAGAAAATACGATTATACTCTTTGGCACATGTAATAGCTACATAAAACACTATTTTTCCTGCAGAAAGGGGCTGCAAAATCCGTCTAACATTCTATAGCTTATAGAAGAAGACAAGTGTTGAGAACATGAAAACTATGAGAGAGACAGAGTCTAACAAAGTTGCTAGGAAACCAAACTAGACTTAACTGGGCTTGATTGAATTTGGTGTTTTCAAGCTTGACTGCTTACTTGAGCTGATCATAGATTAATAGACCTATCACGGAACACTTCCGAGCTTATGAAGTGTGTTAATCACAATAAACTACACTTGCTCGAGGGATTGTGAATACATCATATATTCATCTGAAATGGCATGTTTTTCCTGGTATTTGTTAATATGCATATACCAAAGCTATAA
>JAJOOR010005159.1:0-39935 GCA_036250505.1 Solanum acaule | reverse complement strand
AAACTAAGCGGTGGTCACAACTTCGCCACCTGGAAAGCCCAATTTTCCATGCTTATGTATGGCTACAACCTCTTTGGCCATCTCGATGGAACCACTCCGTCCCCCGGTTGCACGATTACTCTCGGAGCAAATATATCTCCTAATCCTGCCTTCCTAACTTGGTTCCGTCAAGACCAACTCATCCAGAATGCCCTCATGGCTTCTGTCGAACCCACTATTGCCTCTACTGTTGTTGCCGCTGACTCGGCTAAATCAGCTTGGGATGCTTTGCATACCATTTATGCGAACAAATCTCAAACCCGAGTCTTCAGTTTGCTTGATCAGCTTGCCCGTGTCACTAAGGACTCTCGCTCCATTACTGAATATCTTTACACTATTCGGTCCTTTTCAGATGAGTTAGCCACTGCTGGTGCTCCTGTTTCCAATCCTGAACTCATCGTCAAAATACTCAGTGGTCTAGGTCCTGAATTTCGTGAGATCTCTACTGCCATTCGTGCACGCGATACGGCTATCTCCTATAAGGGACTGTTTGAAAAGCTACTAGACTTTGAACTCTTCCTTTGCCACGAGGATGCTAAGAAACTACCTAGTACCATCACTGCTGCAGTTGCTACTCCCACCAAATTCAACTCCAATAATCGCAACAATCGTAGACAAACCAACAACTCTCAACAATGGCGCCAAAATTCGCGTCCAAGCACTCCACCACAATGGCAGTCCAATTTCAATCCGAACGGACTCGATGTCAACTATGTAATAGAATTGGCCACACTGCCAATGTTTGCCACTCGAAGTCTCATAATCACTTTGAAGCGAAAGCCAACTATGCCGCTGGGTTTACGGCGGATACCAACCCTTGGATAGTTGACTCAGGAGCCACCCATCATATCACAACAGAGCCGCACAACCTACAGCCATACCACGGTAACGAGGATGTCTCTATGGGTGATGGTAACAAAATTCCTATCTCTCACATTGGTTCTACTAAATTAAATGCATCAAATAATGTTTTTAAGCTAACCCACACTCTGTGTGCACCTTCCATTAAACACAAGCTTCTTTCGATTTCTAAATTCTGTCAAGACAATCTTAAGTCTATTGAATTTTTCCCTTTTAACTTTGTTGTGAAGGATCTGCAAACGCGGAAGCCACTGGTGCACGGTCAGACCAACAATGGACTGTATGAGTGGCTTGTCTCACATCCCCAAGCTCACATTATCTCCACATCTAGTCCTCTCACTACTTGGCACCAACGTCTTGGACATCCTCATTCTAGAGTTCTTAGGTTTATTTTAAATAAAATTCTCGCTACCATTTCATGAGCGAGACAAAAACTTTCATTGTAATTCTTGTTTATCTAATAAAGTTCATCAGCATCCTTTTACCCAATTATCACTGTCTAGCTCTAAACCACTTCAAATTATTTTTAGTGATTTATGGGGGCCATTGCCAGTCTTATCTCTTGACAAAAAGTTGTATTATTGTATTTTTGTTGATCAATATACGAAGTACACTTGGCTTTACACACTAACAAAGAAAAGTGAAGTTAAAGAGATCTTTCAAAAATTTCATCCTATGATGGAAAAACATTTTGACACTAAAATTTTATCATTGTATACTGATGGCGGAGGTGAGTATAAAAGTCTTGACTCCTATCTTTCACTTCACGGCATTCAACACCTCTTCACCCCACCCTATACACCCCAACGAGTTGCACTTGCAGAACGACGACATCGTCATATCGTCGAAACTGCAAGAACACTCTTACATGAGGCGTTCTGGTCTTTTGCATGCCATCACACTGTCTACCTCATCAATCGTCTTCCAACCTCTCACCTAGATAATCAATCCCCATTCCAAAGATTACTTCGAAAATCACCTGATTATAACTCCCTACGGATTTTTGGTTGTTTATGCTATCCATGGCTTAAACCATACTCCAAAAATAAACTTGAATCAAAATCTACCCCATGTGTCTATCTTGGTTTCTCATTATCCCATCACTGTCACCAGTGTTTTGACCCAATTTCTGCAAAGGTGTATTTATCCCGAGATGTGCGATTTGTTGAGGATGTATTTCCATTTAAGACATTGTTCGCCAATACTACCATTAAATCAGCTCACCTAGAATGGGCAAAACCAACAATGCCAAGTTCGTCAAACCCAACACCCACACTTCCCATAGTTACTGATCTGCCAACTCCATTAGAAATAGCAGCAAGCACAATTCCAGCTTTCCCATTACCGTCTGCTTCATCTCCAGCCCAGTCCGGCGATAACTCAAACTCACAGTCCTTATCCGACTTTTCGCACACATTCAGTCTTTATAGTATAGGATGCAGAGACTTCTACCAAGTACGATATTGATTAAAGAGATATCCCCCTAAACAATAAGAAACAATATTTGCATAAGCAAACTTATACCCAACCCTGAAGAGTCTCCGAATATAAAATGAATAATCACTCTTGTGAACAGATTGCACAGACTTCTGGGCAGCATTCCATTTCCCCAACACCAATAAGAGTCTTTTAAACATGAAACTCAATATGAGCTAAGATGCTTTCCTTACTGTATAAGATGTTTATTTATAATAATAATAATCCCCTCCCTGAACAATAAAAGAATGTTCAGAAAAGCCACCTCCACACAGATTAGCCCTATCCCTCGGATAAAGCGGATAATCTCTCCTATAAATATTCAATTTCTATTAGTTTGTTTATTAACTCTTTGTACAGTAAATAGCAACTAATGTTCAATAATACTTTTCCCTGTCAAGTTATATACCTGAAATTATATGATAATAATCTTATTATTTCCTCTTTTAGAAATCATACTAGCATTTCTTTGGTATATCATCCTGAATCTGGAAGTCACCAAATTCTATGGCTTATTATCATGATTTCATCTACTTTTAAAGAAGAAGTAGAATCTCAAGCTCCTTTCTGAATTTGTTTATCTTGTTTGATGACTACCTACTAATAAGCTCTGATAGTCCTAATTTTGTTACAAAATTCCTTTTTATCACCTATTGATATCTTGGTACTAAAATATCCTATTTTTGTTTGCAGATCTTATTCCAACACGCTCTTTCTACCCTCCCTAGTCCCCCTCCCAACATATATATAAAGACGAGGAAATTTTTAAAAAAAATTGTCACTCTTCCATTGTTTTAGCATAGAATTGATATGTCACCATAAGACCGACATTATACAAAGATAAGGTTTACCAGCTTCTTCTCCAGGCCAGTCATTTTTTGGGTGTGCTGTTCCTTAAAAGCATTCAGTTCTTTCACTTCTTTCAGCAGCTGCAACAACAGAGATATTGAAGTCATATAAGATATCAGAAATGCTATCATGGTTAATGAAAATTGGCACATATTACAAGAAGATGAAGAACCTGAGCTACAAAAGGAGGATAACCAGCCAAGTCACAATTGCCTTCTTCATTCTTCTCTTCTCCAGGAGGCTGTGGTTCCATAAAACCTGCTTGATCAATGCTTACATCATTATAACTTATCCCTTCATTGGTGTTTTCCTCTGCATGCCCGTTTCTGGAGAGCGCTGGCCATTCACAATCAAGAGCTATTTCTTTAAGTTTCATGTATATAAAACTCTTCTCATCCAATGCAGCTTGAGAATCAATGGAACTGGATTGCTTATTTTCCAAGTTTTGTGGTTCAGAAGATCTATTTTCTGCTATCTTGTTATTTGCAGGTGAACTTTGGATTATACTTCTCCGGAGTGCTGGATAATGTGGTGTGCTACTTGGAGCATATGCAAGAGATGAGAGTTGCGAGATCAATTTACTAGATTGAGTATGATCTAGCTCAAACCAGAAACGATACTGCTGAAAATAGTTATCCTTAATTATTGGTCTAAACATATCTTCTGGCAGTGGTACACAATGCAGACGGACACGTATCTGAACCTTCAAAAGAAAAGTGAAGTTTCAGTAGAATAATCCTTCCTAGAATATAACACCGGCGTGCATCAACAAAAGCAGATAAAGCCAAAAGAAAACAATGATATGAAACCTGTGCAGGAAATCGTGTTCTTTCATCACCATCTTTTTTCCAAGCATATGGATTGATTAGCATTTGACCAGAGCTTGCAGCCTCAAAGATTCCGTGGAGCTTCTTATCGTCGTAGTTGAACAAGAACACTGGCAAACCAGGATTTACATTTTTCACATATATAATGTGTGCGCTAGGCAAACCTGTCAAAGATTTTAAAATGTATATAATTGAGTAACAACGACCCATTGTCCTAATTATTATTTTTTATCAAAGGACAATATATTAGTGCCGAATAACTGACCTACTAGTTGCTTTTCGAGACACTCTCTTATTGTAGTATTTTTGCACCCAAATATAACACCGCCTAGTTGATCTCTTGGCAGATTTCTAAAAGCTTTACCATCTTTTGGCTGGAATGGTGATGCCGGTGCTGAATTACCATGTGTGAAGGTTTGTGTTTTTTTCTTTTCCCACATCCTGAAAAATCCATATGGACAGAACTAAATCATCAGGAACTGTAAAAGAAAAATAAAGCTACTACTATAATCAAGCTAAACAAAACACAGGAATAATAAGTACGAAGCAATTCATCAGTTTAAGCCAGCCACATTAGGAACTCTTAAACAGAGAGTCTTTAGTTTCCTCATTCACCAACACACCCAGAAAACTAAATAAAGAAAAAATAACTGCATACATCATTTTTCACCATGCAAATGTGTTGATCTACAGTGGTTCTCATTCAGTTTCTAAATATTCATGTCCAAATTCACATCAATAGCTAAATGTATTTGATACAGCTCAAGATGAATCAAAATCCTACCACTTAAACACTAAAATCAAACAAGGAAAACTTTCACAGAGACTAAAATCGCTCAGCAAAAAGTACAGAGGAATCACATCAAATGCTTGATCAATCACAAGTCTGTAAATACAAGGATATATAACATCGCAAGACAATCACAGTAGCAAAACAACAAAACGAACAATTTTCTTGCTCAACAAGAGAGTAATTTAGCTACCAAATCGATGATCAGACGGTTATCTGAACCAAATATACCTATAAAATCAACTTCAATTGTATCTTACAGTGACAACCGGAGAAGAAAAGGGAAAATTACCTGAGAGAATTTTCACTTTTAAATGGAAGAGGTAACTGTTATAACTAAAAGAGGCGCGAATTTGCACTCCCAAGTACTTGATAAAACAAACTAACACACCCAACTGACCAAGTGTACTTTTTTTTTTTTTTTACTTTCTTATGTTATATTTTATTTATTTTGAAAATATTCTACAATTTATATTTCACATTTTGAAACTTTATGGAATTTACTTTAAGAATTCAAATTTATTTGATTATTTTAAATTTGAAAATTTAAATGATTTTTCTTTTTATTCAATTGAAAATACTTTCTTTTTGTACCGAACACACCCTAAAAGTAAATAAATAGTCAAAGTTTCAAACTTGAGTTCTTGGTGAATTCAGTTATATCAATTAGCTATGATATGCTTAGTGAATACAACACATGGTAAGTAAACATATGATATGACAATTGTTACCACAGAAAAAAGGCAGACACCGGATTCTAAGGATGACATTTGATATTCGATTTGATATTTCTAAAATTCAATTTTAATAACTAAAACTAAATAACAAATACCCGACTTTCAAAGCTCGATCCGGCACAACAATTAGGTAATTCGATTTTAGGTAGGAGTGGGAGTTGGGTGTTTGTGCCATTCAAATTGGACATGAAAATTTCAATTTGGATATATCATTTTTTTTTATTGAAGAAATTACAATACAAATAAGCTTTGATTGAATTAGATTTTTTAAGTTAGATTTTGGATTAGTCGACTTGAACATTTCATTTTTTTTTTATTTTGACTTTTGAGCCTTTAAGGCAAGCTATAACAATTAACAACTTCAATTCTGTTATAAATTCATTGAACTAAGTGGATTGTCCATATTGAGTTTATCCATAAACTTATGCTTATCATCTATGTGTATTCCCTAGGTTCTATGAACCTTTTTTGGATAAGAATTTATCTATTTATTATGATACTTAATATGGTGACTTTTGGAATGATTTCTCAACCTATAAATAGGGTTGTTTATTCACCATTGTAAAATACACACATTAGAGACAAGAAGACAATTGAATAAGATGATCTCTACATTCTACTCCCCATATCTTTTGTCTATATCATTTGTAGTATATTGCTTATATTTTATAACACGTTATCAGCACGAGACTCTAGCCAATTGAGATTGAGTTTTAGATTTTTCTTTCGCTCATGTTTTGGTTGATCTCGTTATGAGAATCAAGAAGGAAAAATGATAACTACTGGAATCAAGGTATAATATGCATAAAATCATGTATGTATTTTCTAGAATCTTTTTATGATTTAGAATACAATAATGTTCGGTCACTAACATTATCCAGGAACCAAAGACATATACTACTACTGATTGAATATGACATGCTCTACAAAATTCCTTAAATGGAAGAAGGTATAAAGTTTTAGTAGCATGAGTTTGAATATTATTTTGATTATTTTGAAAGACTCAAAGGGTGAGTCATGTTGTACTTCAATCTATTATACCTTTAGTTAAGGGTAAGACGGTGGATTCAAGTCCCATCGCACCAAAAGCTTCGGATGCACCATAATGAAAAATGTTTGAGGGTAAGACGGTAGATTCATGTTCTATCGCACCAAGAGGGTAAGGCATCAATTTGAGTTTTGATGCACCATGATGATAAAGATTGGGTTCAAGTCCCATAGAATTATGGCCTAACACGCCTTATATGGGTAAGATTGAGTTTGAGTCAATTCACCATAGTGATTATATAATGATGACTAAGGCTTTGATGAAAAGCCATGAAATTCGTCTCATTGAATTTGCTCCATACTTTGAAGCGAATGTGGTAGCAATACATGATAAATTTGAAATCCGCCAAATTGCTCCATTCTATCACATGAATATGGTAACAGTGAATAATAAGTCTGAAATATGACAAGTGATTGAATGTATGAATAAGGGCATGGATGGACAAAATTATAATAGTCATTATTGTGGTAATTATGAGAGGAAGAACATTGTGGGTTCTCCAAATAGGCCTTCAAAATGTGAAGGTAATTCTTATCATCATAATGGTATGAAAGGTCATTGGACCAGTGGTTGTTGTGCGACCTAACAATATAAAAATCCCCCATTAAAAGAAAGGAAGATACACTTGACCTTTCAAAGGGATGTTGAGGTGGGACATGCAAAAATGATAAATTTTAAAAGGCATGACAATGTGCTTATAATACAAATTTATGAAGCACATATAAATGATTAGTCCAATTCTTGAAGAGAATGTGACGTGTGATAAGCATCTTGAATGCTCGACCATTCTGAAAGAGAATGGCAAGATGTGATAAAATCATTATGGGTTGGATATATGACCTCTATGGGAGGTTTGAGAAAAATGATATATGTCACAACTCACCTCTACGGGATGTTTGAGAAAAACAAAGATAAGTTGACATGATCGGTTGGCCATTCCGATTTAAATGTGATGCAAAAGTAATTGAAAATTCATGTGGCTTATATGATGAAGAATAAAATATTTTTCAAGAATTATCTTGTGTTGCTTGTTCTCATGATAAAATGATCATTGTATCATTGTACCGTCTAAGGTTGGGATTGTATTCTCTTAGATTTTTAGAACATATAATAAGGTGAATATGGGCCCGTTCACCTACCATGTGGACCATTTGTAACTATATGATAGATGCATCTATGGGATGGTCACATGTGCTTTGTTGTTATCTTACAAATTGATTTTTGTAAGGTTGTTTGCTCGAATTGTTAAATTAAGAGCACAATTTCAAACTATGAAATTACATTGATAATGTTGGTTGGTTTAGCAGAAATTGTATGCCTCCAATTCTAGCTAAACCATGGGTATGAGAACAAAACTCCCAAATAAAATTTGGTATGAGATGAGTTTATTTAACATGTAACAACACATGTATGTATCAAACCAACAAGGTTTCCCCATCATAAGTGGTTCAGGGTCAGGAATCAAATAATTTCCATCTAAAGTTTGAATGTGCGATATATGATTTAACCACGCACAAAGATGGATCCCCAAGTGAGGTTGGGGTGAATGTTATAATTTCTAACATTATGGGGAGAGATGATTGACAACTGAAAATTATGAGATGAATTATCTAGATCCTCATAAAAAATGTGAACTTGAAGTTCAAGAGATAATTCATTTGCATAATGTTGAAAATTAATTGCCAGATGAATTTGTTGATCCTATGTTATAATTCAGCTGCAAATGCTCCAATGAGAAGTCCTTAAGGGACAAAGTCTATGATATGCATGAAGCGTGATAGACCAATCGATTCCAAATGAAAAACTTCTTAAGGAACGAGAGGAGCAAGATGGTCATGATCATGAGGCAAGTGATTTAAAAGGAGCACGATGACATAACACTTCATAAAAACCTTAGCAAAGGTGCAGGTACCTAAAATGATGAAATATGAAGAGTTCTTGATAAGCTATGTCGTATTGGAATCGAGTCAAAAGACCGTCAATGATATCTTTGATATGAAGTAGCGCTCAATGCTACAAATGATGGCGAGGATCTTGAATTCAAATCAGTCATATAATGTGGATAGGTAAATGATTGGACAAATGGAATGCACAATTCAAGTAAATTATGTTTCACTGTGAAAAGTGATGTTTTGGACTATAGTCCATGGATCAAGATATATGTCAGTGGGGTACAAATAAATTACTGTGCGAAAGTATAACCGTAAGATAAAAAGTACGATTTGTGCCTTGGGGGCATAAAGGGTTTTCACAAAATTCCTGACATTATTAAATGGATATATATTCTCATGTGGTGGATGCAATGAAGCTTGTTATAGTCTGACAATAGATGAAAGGCTTGAATATATGTAATGAATGATGGTCATGTCTATCTAGACGATGAAGGTTATATGAAAATCCTTGAAGGATGTAAAAGGTTTTAAAACAATTCCATTGAGTACCCAAATGGCTGTGAGATTGTTTAATATAAAGAAAGATCAATTCTGATCTGATGAAAATGATTGAAAAATATCATGTATTAGTGAAATTGATGCACATACAAATTATTGATTATGCAGATGTCGGTAACCATGTGATTTTTCTTTGAAAAGAGATATTCCTACCACCATGTATGAAGATAATGATGTATACATCAAAGGAGACTGGACAAAGAACATTTCACCAAACTTCTTCTTCACACATGAGTTTCAACAAAATGGTGAGATAGAAGTTCAAAAGATTTCTTCAAGTGATAATCTTACAGATTTATTCACTAAGGCTTGCCAACATCAACATTTGAGAAGTTGAGATATAAGATTGGAATGCGTCATCTCCGAGATATCAAGTAAAGCTTTCAGCAGGGGGAGTGAAATACGCGTTGTACTCTTTTCCTTAACCATGGTTTTGTCCCAAATGGTTTTTTCTGGTAAGGTTTTTAATGAGGCAGCACTCAAAGTGTATTATGATATGTGTGTACTATTTTTCCTTCATTAGGCTTTTTTCCACTAGGTTTTTCCTAGTAAGGTTTAACAACGCACATTATCTATGGACATCCAATGGAGAGTGTTATAAATCCATTGAACTAAGTGGATTGTCCATTGAGTTTATCCATAAACTTATACTTATCATCTATGTGTATTCCCTAGGTTCTATGAACCTTTTTGGATAAGAATGTAAATATTTAGTATGATACTTAATATGGTGACTTTTGGAATGATTTCTAAACCTATAAATAGGGTTGTTCATTCACCATTGTAAAATACACACATGAAAGACAATAAGACATTTGAATAAGATGATCTCTACATTCTACTCCCCATATCTTTTGTCTATATTATTTGTAGTATATTGCTTATATTTTATAACAAATTCATCAAATATTTTGCTTCTTAGAATATACAATATCTACCATTAACAAGGACGGAGAACATTATATTACCCATCGTGTGATTTCATATTAAACTTAATACTATAATAGTAGGGTCTAGAGTACTGATCTATTGGATAATTGGAAATTGAACTTATTATTATTGGACACATATCATATGTATATGGCTTAATATAAGACATAAGAATTTTGGATTTTCAGATATCCAAAAATTGCAATACTAAATCTCATATTCAATCCAAAATTCTTAAAATTTTTAAAAGTAAAAATTCAAGTTCAATCCATAATCCAAAAATTCAAATCAAATTAACTAAAAAGTTTGAATTTCAAGTTGACTAAAACCATGTCCACCCCTAATTTTAGATGATTTAGTCACCCTTGGTCATGGATGGGTCGAGTCTATGCAACCAACAAATAAAGGTCATATATATAATTAAAATTTAATTAAATGTCATATAAATGTATCGTTAACAGAGTAACAATTTTAAGCATAAAAATAATGTTAAAGGTAAATTTGATCTGATAGATAATAAGGACCATTTTGACTTTTTTCTGATTTTTCAGTTATTTATGAAATTGGTGAAGATAGAATTTCTATATTTATAATTTTTTAAAGACTCATTTATCAATTTTTATTTGTTCTTAACCACTAGTTTTACAAATGATATAGAATCTTCTTTCCCCAAATCTATGGAATGTAAGTTTATTAACCAGGAGCACTACCATAAATTGACAATCTAACAAAACTACATTTACATTTTGTGCCTACATTGGAACAACTTACTTAGATTTAATCATGATAAATTGATATAAGTTGATGTATTTTTCTATAAAAGTAAGTAGCAATCTAACCTTATTGGATTTTTCTGAGGATCCCCTGATCTATTCATGGAAAGATGTTGACGATTCGTGGCGGATTTTTCAGCAGACATTTCTTGACAGAAGTCTCAGCACTTCTAACCTAATTCAATACTGATAAAATTTGATTGACGGCTCAAGACAGAATGTAGATAAATATTTTCCTTTTAAATAAACTATCCAAACCTACCTAATGTGAGGGGATTATAACACTTCTGATCCCGAAGTAATTGGTAAATTCTCTTTTTGGTCCTAATTGTGATATATGACCCAATATATTTATTCTTCAATTAATTTAAATGTGTGTCATTGGTTCCTTTATTTATGTAGAGAACTGGTATATTTAACTATATATGGACTGTAACACCCCGTATCCGGAAACATACCAACCAACAGATTTCCAAAAGTTGCAGGTGCAACCCACGGACCATAGAGTGACCCACGGTCCATTCTGGTAGTCCGTGGTTCACCACCTGCAGCCCCTCCCAGAAAAGGCCCAGAAAATTATTCTAAGTCCAGACCTACGTCAGGACCAACAGACTGTAGGTCAGATCACGGTCTGTGGACCAGGGTCGTAGGTCAGACCCTCAAACAAAAGTTTCTAAGGCATGACACACGGCCGGACCCACGGACCGTAGGTCAGGCCACGGACCGTGGTCCTGGTCCGTGGATCGAGGCCCCAGAATCTAATCCCAGAACTCCGTCGACGGTTGACCAGCACGGACCGTGGGTCATTCCACGGACCGTTGGTCAGTCCGTCGGTTGGTCCCGACAGCTTTTAAGTCAGGGGTCTTTTGGTCTTTTTCCTATGCGTTGGACCCCTAAACTACGTCATTTAATCCCTAAACTACGTGGTTTTGGTTAGTTTTAGCCTAGTAAACTAATTAGAACCTAACCTAATCAATTATTCACCATAACCAAGCGAAACCTAGAGCAAAATAGAAGAGAAAGTCAAGTAGCCCTAGTTCAAGAACGCATTGAGTTTTCATCAGTTCCAGCCTCGAAATCGAAAGATTTTTCCGTGGAATTCGTCATCAGGTATGTGAGATTTCACTAGTGGGTTCCTTTCACCCATTAAGTCCCTAGATTTCAATATCTTGATTCCCTTAATATCATCTAGACCTAGGGTTTCTTGAATATTAGAAATTGTTGGGTTTTAGCTGTTAGAATTATCCAAATCAGATTGTTATGATTTTAGTATCATTTTGTGTACATTATTTTATAAATTCAGAACCCTAGCTATGTAGTTCTTTTAGTTCATGAATTACACATGCTAGGTCCGTTATTTCAGATATACATGCCTCAGATTTGAATGTTTCATTACTAGTACATTAATGTTGCATTTTCAGTTAGCATGTCAGTATTTTGAGCTATCCAATATTACATAAATTCAGTCATAAACTGTTAATTACACAATCAATTGGGAGTAGCATAATACCGAGTGGACTAGGGTCAATCACCCTCAAGTCTCAGAACTACGTGCCCCCGTAGGTTTATAAGTCCCCTTTGTGGGCATTACATTTTAGTGATCACGCCACGCATGCCTCTATACCTCTGGCATGGTATATTGGGTCTTCTCAATAGGGCGTATACATCGGACTCCACATTTATCTTATGTGGTTTTATGTTGGTTATTAGTAGCTCCCTTACCGTTACAGTTAGATTTCAGTCTCAGTATGTTATAAACTTGGTCATTGCATTCAGTCATTTCACGTTCAGTATTCTCAGTTTAGTATCATACTTATCTCTTATCATTGCTCAAATATATACTTTGTTCTGTTATGTTTATTGTTCAGTTTTATTTTATCATGCATGCTCGATACCTTTCAAGTACTGACGCATACTCTACGGTACATCTTCTCGTGATGTAGGTTCAGGCCCTCAGCCTCCAGATCACGCATAGATCGGTTCTCGGTCTCCAGTTCAGCAGCATCAGAGTCCTCATTTCTCGAGGACGACAGACTTGTTTCATTTGCTTTTAGTTTTAGTTCCAGTTTTTGCTATATTTAGTTGGGGCATGTCCCAACACTTCTAGTCAGTTAGAGGCTATTTTAGACATAGTTAGTTTCAGCTTTAGTATTTGAGTTTGACTTTTCAGTTGTTGTTAAACTCTCAATTTTCATATATTCAGACAGTATATGGGTATTCCCCATCTTTCAGTTTATCTCATGTCTTATGCTTCCGCACAGTATTTCTTTTAAGTATGCTTATAATGCCAGCAGGGTTAGCTTGGGGTCACTCGTGATCCTAGGTCCCGTGTCCGCGTCTTGGGGTAGCTTCGGGGCGTGCCATGGACAATATTGTTGTTAAATAAGGTGTAATCATATAAACTTGATAGAATACACAAATAATTAAGTGATAGAACAATTATTATTATTATTATTATTATTAAAAATAATAATAATAGTATACTTATGAATATTTATAAGTAAAAGGATCAAAAGTGTACAATTCAATTATACATTGAAGGTTAAAATGTGGTTAGTGAAATACTATAGGGACTAAAATCAAAATTTACTAATAATTGAAGGATAAAAAATGCTATTGACCCTAATATGAGAGGTAAGCATTGTATTCTATGTGAAATTTATGAAATGTAAGTTTATTAACTAGGAGCTCTACCACAAATTGATAATTTAACAAAATACTTCATTTACATTTAGTGCCTAAATTGGAACAGTTTACTTTAGATTTAATCATGATAATTTGATATAGGTTGATGCATATTTTTTTTAATGAAAGCAAGTAATAATCTAATCTTTAAGAATTTGTCCAAGCGATCTATCAATAAAAAAGATGTTTGTGATTAACAACGGCCTTTTTAGCAGAACATCTTTGACAGAAGTTTCAACATTTTTAACCTATTTCGTTTATCGATAAAATTCGGCTCCCGGCCCATGACAAAATGTGAATAAATATTTTTCTTTTAAATAAACCATCCAAACTTACAGAATGTGAGGGGTTAATAACACACTTAATCCCGACGTAATTGGTAAGTTCTTCTTTTGGTCCTTGTGATATATAACTCAATTTATTTATTCTTCAATCAATTTTGATGTGTGTTATTGGTTCCTCTAGGTAGAAAACATGCTATATTTGACTATACATGGACTATATTATCGCTAAATATGGTGTAACCATATAAACTTGACATAATACATGAGTAATTAAGTGGTGGAATAATTAATAATAGTACATTTGTGAATATTCACAAGTAAAAGGGATTGAATGTGCACAATTCAATTATACATTGACGATTAAGTGTTCTTAGTGAAATACTATAAAGACTAAAACCAAAATTTATTGATAATTGAGGGACCAAATTAAAATGTTATAAATCATAATGTGAAAGGTAAGATTGTATTTTATGTGAAATTTATCTTATATTTTAATGTGTAAAATGAAAAACTATTTTCCCCGGCAACCCTCTGATCTATCAATGGAAAGATGTTGACGATCGATCGACGATATCGTTTTCAATTAATGGAAATCTCAACATTTCTAACCTAATTCATAATTGATAAAATTTGGCTCCCGGTCCATGACATTATGTGAATAAATATTAGAAAAAAATTATCTAACTACACATCTTTTTTTACCTTATTTTCTATTATACCCTACCATTTCAAAAAATTACAAAAATCTCTCTTTTCTTCAATTTCTCTCACTTTTCCAGATACATCACTCTAAACAATCACCCTCACGATTTTTTTACCCTTTTTTCACGCCTAAAATCACTTCATGGTATCACCAACTATCTCCATCACTCCATTTTTGAATTTCAAATCTTTTCTTTTTTTCTTTTCCAGTTCATCAATTGCAAGTTGTTGAAGAGGTAGTTCTTCTCCATCTATTTTTTTTTTCTTTCCAGTTCATCAATTATCGATTTTTTTTCATCTATAAATTTCTGATATATATACATGGATGATAGGTATGTACGGGCGATCTTCAGAAAGCATTATCGAACAACACGAAGCAAAAGGAACGGAAGAGAAGAGGTGAATCGGTTGTTGTCATAGGTGATGGAAAGTTACTGCTTAATTGCATATAGTGAATAATAAACACAAGAAGTAGATACGAAAAATGTATCTTGAACTCTGAAGTGCAAAGAATGCAACGACGTATAATTAAGGAAAAGGAAAAACAAATAACTGTGGAAAACCCCTCAAAAATTAAGGGAATAAAGATCGAGTTGTTGATGGCTCTACTAAGGGCTTTGGGTCGAGATCCATGAGTGACGCCATTGTAGAAAGTGAAAAAAAGCTACGGGAGTTGATTGATAGAGAGCAAAGGAGAAAGTGTAGAAGGATTTCTTCATCACTTTTTTTTTTCCTTTCAACAGATCAGATTATTGATTTTTTTCGATTTTTTGTTGTTTATCTTTTTTTGATACATATGGGTTCTGGTCTATCGTTTAATATTGGTCTTACCCAATTAGTTTCACAAACGGAAGATCTCGTCCTTCGCGTTTGTGATTCAAAATCAATGAGAAAGATTCCAAAAAAAAGGGGTGGGGGGGGGGGGAGTAGAACATGTTACTAAACAATCTTCTCTACCCAAGGTTCATATTTTCAATGTATCTAGTTGATTTTGATTCATAATTTAATGTATAATGCCTTCGTTTCAATACCCTTCTCTACCCAAGGTTCGGATTTTTAATGTATCTAGTTGATTTTGATTCATAAATTTATGTATAATGCCTTCATTTCAACTTTATGATACATTAAATTAGCCTTTGTTAAAGATATCACAGATCTGATACATCACTGCTACAATAGCTTTCGTTGTTATGCAATGTATCATGTTCATATTTACGATATTGATACAGAACCCTAATTTTGTTGAATCTTCGATTAGTGTTTATCATGTTCAATATAAATGTACTTGATACATAAACACTACCGAATATCTTCTATACTACATTAAAAGCATGAACTCCAAAAGAGCAATGTTAAATTACGTAAATACCCCTCACTTAAAACTTAAGAAGATTACGCAAATACCCCTCACATAAAACTTAAAAAGATTATGCAAATACCCTTAAATTTTAAAAAAAAACCTAACTACACATCCCTCCCGCAACAAACACCTTGCCTACAAATAGTCACCACTTTCCCTGGACAGACTCCACGCTTTCACTGGAAAGACGCCAAGTTTCCCCTGCAACTGCCCAACGTCCAAAAAATTACCAATCAACACAACCTCTGGAGATTTCTCTAATTATATCAGCCACCGGCACAACACCGTTTCCCAATATTAATTCAACTTGTGCATAAGACGCAAAGGTATGCCATTTTTCCTCTTCTGAAACAAGCCAATTTTTAAAAAACTCAAGTCTCACATATGCACTTTCTAATTAAATTAGGTGAATATTGATCATCCATCTGCAACCACATTACAATATTGGACTTGTCTTTTAAATATTTCACTCCGCATCAAAAGTTGTAAGTTTTCACTCTGTTTAAGTTTCCTGTTATGCTTTTCATTGGACTACTTGCAGCACATAACATTGCTACAACATACTTACTTATTCCTTTGTTTTAACTACTACACACTGCGGCCTTGAATTACTATTGATATTCACTTTCCGCTATGCACCTCTAACCATCCAGATTCATCACAAATGGCGACCGAAACCGAACTATCAAAGCAGAGTGTCCCCATCAACAAGATACCAAAACACTCTGTTGATTGGGTGATGCGAGTATTAGTTATTCGCAAGGGTTCTGTAATTTCGTACAACAATACTCACCATGAAGGGACTTTCCAAACTGTAATATTAGTGGACAACGAGGTAACACTTTTGCCCAGCTTATATGTTATCGTTCCCATTTATTCCCGTTTTACTTCTCTAATGACATCACATATCGCTTACATCAATACTAGGGGACAAAGTTACAAGCAACGCTATTTAACAAGCATATCGACACATGGAAAGATTTCTTGAAGACAAATAAAACGTACTACATTGCTAACGGGTTGTTGGATCGGGTTAATCCCAACTACACTTCCGTGCACAAAGAGATTGAACTGACCATTACAGATAACACAATCATAAGGGAGAGCGACCATGTTGTTTCAACACACAACTTCTCTAATGGTTTTGTATCTTTGGAACAGGCAGAGAAATTGCCTAATGGTGCCATATTTGGTAACTCTTCATACGACTTATTAATAATTTTTGTCAAGTAAATCATACATATCACTAATTTATATGTCCGCTATTCAGACTTGTTTTGCGTGTTAGTTACGGTGAATCCCATCATTGAAAAAGGCGATAGCAAAAGACACGAAATTGTTGTTACAAATGAACTGTAAGTTGCCCTTCTTTGTTCTCCACCGTCCATAATAATCTGCCAGTGCACTGACAGTACTTATCTAATTCATAATCCAGCATGGACTGTACGACTGTTACTCTGTGGGGAGATTTTGCACTAAACGACGGCGCCTTTCTTGAAAAGCTTAAAGATGACCAACCTATTCTAGGCTTATGTGACGTGCAAGTCTCAATCTATAAAGGTATAGACAACCTCTCCTATTTGCTGATTGTACAAATTTCAAGTATATTTGCTAATTTCTCGATTAAATATGTTGATTCCAATGTAGGGATTTTTGGGATATCAACTCTACCCGTGAGCAGTGTGTTGATCAATCCAATCTTTCAAAAAGCACTAGATCTTCGCGCATGGTACAAAACCTCATTAACTAATATGCTCGACAATTTTTATTTAACGTTACTTCCACAACTTATGTTCAAACAAGAATTTAACAACATAACCACAATTTGTTTATAGGGAGAACTATATATAACCATGCCTATCAAGTTAAATTTTAATCTAACAAATTTTAAACCTACAAACCTTTCCTCAATTATGTGCTACAATTAACTCACCTCTTTCGATATACAGGCGTGAAGTCATAAAGGCCTAAAAGAAAGCTATCACAACCACACCAAGTAAGGTAATGAGAAAAGCCACAGAAGTGGCATTACCCAATATTATGGATGGCACGCTTGTTGATACACAGGTACCTCTAAAACGACACTTTACCTATCCAAACAAGACCATTGTTTACCAAAAATAATGTTGTATATTGGCTATTAACAATGTCCAGGGAGCTTTATACAAGTTCAAAGCCAAAATTATAGACATACTCAATACAGATGAACCATGGTACTTGTCCTGCAAAAAGTTCCACAAGAAAGTGCAAGTTAAACAAGATACAACGACATGTCCCAATTGCAACATCCAGAATGTGGAGTATGAAATGAGGTTAGACTTGCCTAAAATAGGCAATCAACATTTTCTGATAATATACAACCAGTTTAACTATGAACTCTAACTTATTCACCTTATTTTAAAGATACTACTTACGGCTTGAAGTTTGTGCTGGAGAACAACGTGCTCGGGTTATACTATTTGATGCGGCACAAATGTTAGTAGGTTGCAATGTCGAAGAGTACATCAAAACAACCTCGGAAAATGTATGCCTTGTACTTCTAACATCTTACACCATAGTTCAACGTACTTAATCCCAACAATAAATAAGTGTATGACTAACTTTCAGAACTATTTTTATGCTAATATATCCAATTGTTGACATTTCTTACAGAAGGAAGAATGTATGTACTACCACAGATTGGTGTTGATTAAAGACAAGGAATTCAACTTCCTTGTCCGCATCGATATGAATAATTCAAACCCGCGAAGGAGTCTAATTGCTCAGGAAATACATGCCATTGAAGATGAAGCGGTAATTATAATGTCAGATGAATCAAAATCACTAACACCACCCACAAACAGGGGCAAGAAATCCACTGCGTTAGAAAGACATGTTCTTGAAGATGAATCACCAATCATAGTGGAAGAACCACAATATGTGAGGCCGCGAAGGAAGAGGTCTAAGAAATCCAATGCGCTACATGTCCTTGAAGATGAAGCACCAAACATAGTGGCGGAAGTACAATCCGTAAGGCTGCGAACAAAGAGGGGCAAGAAATCCAATATGCAACAAATACATGTTGTTGGAGAAGAAGCACCAAACATAGTGGAAGAAGTACGATCCGTTATGCCAACAACAAGCAGGAGCAAGAAAATCAACAATGAACATCTCCAAATTAAAACTAAGTTCACAAAAGTCGAGTCATAATAGATGACTTCGTTGATAGTGTTACCGAGCATAATGTCTGTATGTTAGTAATGTCTGTATTTTAATGGCATCATTGGCTGCTTTAACTAATATATATATGTTTATTATTACCTAATTAAGTGTGAACTATGCAAATAATAGCACCTTAATAATTCAAATCTAAATCGCTTAGGCTATTGTTTATAATATCCTATCTACCCCCCCCCCCCTCTCTCCACCCATAAAATAACGTATATTCATCACATTTAAAACGATTAAACCATTGAATAAAAATACTCAATTAACCAACCGTAAAGTAGTATTACTTAGAAACATTGAATATAAAGCCTAAAATATCCATTATAACTAACACATCTACCATTGCACGAGAAATTCGTTGTAAAGACAATGTCCTAGACCGAGAAATATTGATACAAACACGAATAACTCTTACGCGAGTAATGTTTCCTCTTACGACTTTAAGGACTAACTCAACAAAAGAAATACTAAGAAACTTCAAATTTACATTTAAAAAAAACAAAACATGAAAATACACTAACCCCAGGGACGACCCATCACCGAAAATATTTTTTAAATAACAACATCCTCACTACACTTTCAAATTTACAAACAACAAGAAACCTCCTAAAAGCCAATAAGCAAATCAATACACTTTAAACATACTACTACGGTAAATAATAAGCAACATGTAAAATAGGGATTTAATTATTCCACTAATACGACAATACAGTTGTAAGATATCGAATGTCGACGTCAATGGCACCTCTGGAGCATCGCGCCCATCCAGAAGAGTTACAACCTCCTGAAAAGTTACAACCACACCCAAAAGAGGCCAATTGAAGCAATTCTACCCGTTCGCCGAGGATACCTTTAAAACAAACGCCCAATGTCAATGCACATCAAACTAAAATGAACAGAAAAAACTTTGAGAAATTGCTAAGATCTTGCCGCGCCATTACAATACTACTATCTGTACGACTTTACTGAACGGAGACATCTGCATAAATTTCTGAATTGTTTGGGAGAATTGCCAATCCAAACTACAAACTGTAAGTAACAAATCATTCATTTTTACCATTGTTCAATGTTCTTACTACTCTGCCTTTGTGAACATCTCTCAATAATCTCTGATTTGGTGCACTCATGCTGAGATTTGTTCGGCTAACCTGCAGGCGTTTTATAATTTAGAATTCCCTCCCAAACTCCGCTACTTTAAAAGAAATATGGCCGAATTATACAAAAGAAGTATATGACAGTCATACATGGTGGTAACAAAAATAGGAAACCCGACAGCCCATCTCCCTAACCCCCATGACATAGTAAAACCATACTTGAATAATAATCGCTATGCTCGCGAGGAAGTTGTTGACTATTACTACTATTTGCTTCAACCTGGTAAACTAAGGAAAGGGTTACAAAAGACTCTGCCCACACGCTTAAGGGATGCACACCCATTAAATAAGATGAAGATGAAAATTCAATAAGTATATGCTACAAAGAGGACCTTAGTTAAAGATGTCCAACAAAATAAATCACCAATGCTCTGATTGTCGGTTGATCAGGACTCACTAGCATATAGATGCTGATGTATGGACTTTGCCCTAGACTAAAAATGTACATCAATACTCCTACAAAAAAAATAACCCAGTCACACTTGCACACACACGTAAATCAAATTTTAGTAAAAAGATTGTGTTGGCGGACCATGATGAAGATGTCCTTAAAATTATTACATATAGTGTACAATAACTTGAATATGTAGTATTGTGTTTACATTGACCGTATGACTTTCATGATTACTACCTGATTGACTATTTCAGAGAAAAATTGAAACAACTGATGCATTTACATACTCACAATATTCAAACAGGTCACTCATTACTCAAAGAGAGGATTATCAAACATGGACTGCCAATCTAATCAATGGGTCAAAACAATAGGTCAGAAATACGTGCCCTAAATTTAATCATTACTTTTAAAAGCAAGACCAAATCAAAGTGAGAAAACACTAACATGCTAACATCACAAATTCAATAGGACACAAACGTAAAATAATGACAGATGTAGAAAGGGCATTGCGAAGGGTGCAAAAATATACTGCCTCTACAAAGCCATCAGAAGTTGGATATATAGAACCAAAGCTGAAGAAGCGGAAAAAAAGTTGGCTACTTGAAGCTTTATCAGAGGAGAACTATAATGAAGGTAAATTGACTAAAATATATTACCCTACAACTTACACACCTTTAAGTGAAGTCACCAAAGAAATATTTTATGCTAAAAAACTCAATTTTGAATTGTGAATGTAGGCGAAACAAATGTGAACTTATCAACAACATCGACTCATAAGCTGCAAAAACAATTGGATTGCATCTATTGTCATGCCATGAGGCTTGAATATGAGCCACCAACATTTTGTTGCGCAAGTGGATATATTCAGTTGGCCCCCGACGAAGTTGGAGAGGACTTATACAAATTATTTACAGATGAGTCCAAAGAAGCCATCCTATTTCGGAAACATATTCGAGCGTATAATAGCATCTTTGCTTTTACATCATTTGGAGTACAACTCAACAAAGAACTGGCATCTTCAAGGAAAGGCATTTACAGCTTTAAGGCGCAAGGACAAATCTATCACGACCTACCATCATTAATCCCGAAGGATGACAGGCCACGTTACTTCCAGCTATACTTCTATGATACAGATCATGAAGTCGCCAACAGAATGTCAATACTACAAGATGCTAATTTATCCGAGGAAGTCATGAAAAAAATCAGGAAAATAATGGAGCAAAATCCATATGCAAATTTTTTTACACAACTAAAGCACCATTCAAATTTTCAGAACTTAGAAATACGCATAGCTGCAAATGCTTCTTTAGATCAACGGGTGTATAACAAACCTTCAGTAGATCAAGTTGTGGCGATTTGGGTAGACGGAAACAATCCAAATATCTTATTTGAAAGAAATATTGTAGTACACGAACATTCCGGGAACAAACATCGAGTAAAACATTATTATGGCTGTTATGATCCTCTACAGTATCCATTGATTCTACCAAATGGTGAAGGAGGTTGGCATCAAGGAATAGTGAAATCTCACAATCCAAATATCACCATTCCTACATATACAACAACAGCTGCCAACATATGCCCTCGATCATATGCCAGTGCAACAGAGGTTTTGAACAATGAAGAACAAGGTTAGCACATTTACATTCTGCCATCAATCAAGTAATTCACCCCTCACACATAGTATAATAAGAAACTCAATTAATTTTCCGACTAACAGCTTCATATGGAGAACATATCTAAGGCAACAAATATCAAACAACAACAACATATGTAATTGCTTAAAAAACAAGTTCCAGAGGGGCAGTAATTAAATTCAATGAATGTGGTAAACTAACACAACTACATGCAAAGAAATATATTCTACTATAATATACTTGTGAACGTGATGTGGTAATAATATAATATTCAAAGAAGGCCACATAGACCTCATGATAAACTGCACTCAAAACTAAACTTATTTAAATTATTTGTAGGTGTACGATGCGGAACAAGAGGTTTTGTTTCATGCAGAGAGTACTACTGCTATAAACTACAAGTACGAACGAATGACAAAACAATTTTGTTGCTATCTGGTAGATTGTTACAACAATTTGTAGTGGACATGTACATAAAATTGGAAACCACGCGACTTGAATATTACAGATTCGAACAATCAAATTATAGAAGAGAGATATTACAAGGTATCGTTGATAGTGTTACGGCAGCCGAATGCAGAGGAGAGAAGGCCGGGCAAAGGGTCTTACTACCAGGGTCATTCATTGGAGGCCCGAGGGATATGCGACAACGCTATATGGATGCTATGGCACTGGTACAAGAGTATGGAAGACCAGATCTATTTATCACCATGACGTGTAACCCAGAATGGACAGAGATTCAAGAACAACTATGTGCGGGGCAAGTCGCTCAAGATCGTCCAGATTTGGTGACCAGAGTGTTTAGGGCAAAATTGCAGGACCTGAAAGACCAAATATTTAAAAAGGAAATTTTTGGCCCGACAGCAGCACATGTTTTTGTAGTTGAATTTCAGAAGAGAGGCCTACCACATATACACCTACTACTAATTTTAAAACAAGGTCATAAAATAACATCAGCAAATCAGTATGATCGATATATTTCGGTAGAGTTGCCTGCTAAGGATAAGCAGCCAGAATTACATGAATTGGTTATTAAGCATATGATTCATGGTCCTTGTGGTATAAAACGACAATCAAGTCCATGTATGAAGGACGGACAGTGTAAGTTTCACTACCCCCGAGCATTCAACAACAAAACAATACAAGGGAGGGATGGATATCCTATTTACCGAAGAAAAAATGATGGGAGGACAAGTGAGGTTCGAGGAATGAAGATGAATAATTAGTGGGTTGTCCCTTATAATCCATATTTATTGAAGAGATATAATTGCCACATTAATGTAGAGGTTTGCTCAGGTGTTAAAGCAATAAAGTACATGTACAAGTATATATATAAAGGACATGATAAGTGTGCAGTTTACATTGAGTCAGACGAGGGTGAAAAATTCATAGATGAAATTCGAAGCTTTCAAGATGCATGTTGGGTGTCACCACCTGAAGCGATGTGGAGGATTTACGAGTTTACTCTAAGCGAAATGCAACCAGCTGTTATAAACCTACAACTACATCTACTCGGTAAACAAGCAGGTATCCTAAAACATATTCTCAGATAGTATAAATACAAGTCACAGTTCTCCAATCAAAGCGATTAATATTAATAATAAGCTTCTGTTTTAAAATGTAGTCTACTATTGGAAGAAGCAAAATCTTCAAAATATTGCAGGCTCCCAATTTGTACAACAAACTATGCTTACTGAGTATTTCAGGATGTGCTTGAATGACACTGACGCTCGCAATTATCTATATAGAGATTTCCCCAAGCATTATGTTTGGAATTCCCAATCTAAAGTTTGGACTAAAAGAAAATCGCGCTCCGTGATCGGCAGAATAAATGTTGGTGAGTATTACACTTTGATATGTGGCATTTATGAGTTAAACAATAAACTAACTAGGATGATCGAAATCACAGCTAATCCTAGAGAAGGGGAAAGGTATTACGAGAGATTATTATTGAATCATGTTCGAGGTCCGACATCATTTGAAGACTTACTCACTGTTAATGGAATACATTGTCATACTTTCAAAGAAGCTGCCAAGGAAAGAGGTTTATTAGAATCAGATGATAGCATTTCAGAATGCTTACGCGAGGCTGTAATCTTTAAGATGCCTGTAGCTCTTCGAATGTTGTTTGCGACAATTTTAGTTCATTGCAACCCAACAGATGTAAGAAGACTATGGGACACATATTATAACGATATGTCGGACGACTTTCAGAGGACCCATGCCAAATCAGCCGAGGCCAAACTCCACAGTACGTTGAAAAGTGTAAATTCATACTTGGAGAGCATGGGTCAAAGTGTTGCAAAATTTGATAAGCCACAAATCCAACAAGAATTACATCAAGGTGACACATATGAATGCCGAGAAATAGTCGAAGAAAGGTCTATGAAGGTGCCAACTGAAGATATGGAGGCACAATCAAAGTTGAATGAACAACAAACGCAAGCATTCAAGACTATCTTGCAAAGGACCGACTCTGGAACACCAGGATTATTCTTTGTAGATGGACCGGGTGGAACTGGAAAAGCATATCTATATCGGGCATTGCTGGCACATATCAGATCAAGAGGTATGATAGCATTGGCATCCGCCAGCAGCGGAGTAGCAGCAGCAATCTTACCGGGAGGTCTTACAGCTCACTCTAGATTTGGAATACCTCTACAAGCTAATGAATCAACAATGACAAATATGTCAAAACAAAGTGGCGGGGCTAAACTTATTAAACAAGCCAAACTAATAATATGGGATGAAGCACCAATGGCTAAGAGACACGCAATTGAAATAGTCGACAGAAGCTTTCGTGATATAATGGAAAAAAATGTACCTTTTGGTGGAAAAGTAATGGTATTTGGAGGTGACTTTCGACAAGTGCTACCGGTGGTTCCAAAATCAACACGAGCAGAGACAGTGGATGCAAGTTTGGTAAGGTCATATTTGTGGCCTTTGATGGAAAAAATTCATTTAACATCCAACATGAGGGCAAGAACAGATCCAAATTTTAGCAACTTCTTGATTCGTGTTGGAAACGGCGAAGAGAACACAATACGGGATAATTTAATACTACTACCACAACAAATAGTGGTCCACCCAACTGGTCAGGGTAAGGCAGAAGAATGCTTGGTAACAGAAATTTTTAAAGGGCTACAACAAAATTACAGATCGGCAAAGTTTATTACTGAAAGGGCAATCTTAGCAAGTCGAAATGAATTTGTAGATAATATAAATGAAATGATGATTACTCGATTCCCAGGAGAAACCAGAACATATATCAGTTTCGACTCGGCAGAAGATGATACCAATAATTACTATCAAGAAGAATACCTAAATACATTAACTCCAAATGGTCTGCCGCCACATAGGTACATCAATATACTCAATCTGTCGTTAACATTTTAATTATTATATTAGTTTGAATTCCTGTACCAGATCAACAACAAAGATGTGGTAAAATACATAACATCAAATGTATCTTTAAATTCAACATATTAGGTTGGTTTTGAAAGAGAATGCGCCTAGCATGATGTTGCGCAATTTAGACCCATCAAATGGTTTATGCAATGGGACACGATTGATTTGTAGAGGCTTTGACAACAATGTCGTGCATGTAGAAATAACTACAGGAGAATTTGCAACAAAACAGGTGTTTATACCAAGAATCCAATTATCGCCGCCTGAGAATGAAGGATATCCTTTTAAATTTATTCGGAAGCAATTTCCAATACGTGTATGTTTTGCCATGACAATAAATAAGGCTCAAGGTCAAACGATACCTAATGTGGGATTATATCTTCCCCAACATGTTTTCTCCCATGGGCAACTATATGTAGCTTTATCAAGAGGAATCTCAATGGCAACAACAAAGGTATTGGTTATGACTGAACAACTAGATACGGGGACAGGGACATATGCAAGAAATATCGTATACAAGGAAGTATTAGGTTAGCGACGCTTTCAATCTTTAGTAGCGTAATCAAGTTGGAACAAAAATAACTTATTACATGTAGCTAATGAAAATGTCTTTGGTCATATTTATAGGTCTGGTTGAAAAAGAGACGAGCTAACCATCAAAATGAAACTTCTGAAGCAAATACAACTATTGTGAAAAATTTGATATTGATAGTTAGGATACAAATGACTTCAAACTCCTGGAAGGTATCCTCTATTTTAGAACAATGTCATAAACACAACCAATTGTAGCTTCGAGCAGTATTACATATCCGCTTATTCATTTGAACTTCCACACCATTAAATGCATCTAATAAATTCAAGACAATTTTCAGAAATGGAGTATTATTTCAAAACAAATATCTGGTAGCTAACGAACATCCATACAAACAAATCTCTTAAGACCTATGCCATATATTGAACAAATAGAGTGTGTATGCTTTAATGCTTCCCAATTGTAGGCATGAACTAATATTTAGTAACTAAGAAACATCCATACCAAGAAATACCTTAAAGACATATTCCATATATGGAACAAAATGAGTATTCATGCTTTAATGCTTCACAGTTGAACACATCACGAGACTAGCCAACCACGTGCAACGCACGTGTAGTGAATCTAGTATCATTTATATGTATCAAGTTCTATGATGTATCTATTTGTGTGTTGTGTTGTGAAGAGAGACAGTTTCAGATCTTTTCTCAAGGTTCAGGAAACCACAATGGCTCATGCAAACTTCAAGTTTCTCAAATCAGCATTGATATAATGGTACATATATCCACACGAAAAGCAACCCCTGGTTCCCAACTCTTTCAACATTTTGGGAGCTTTATTACGTTTAGCAGATAGAAATGATCAGCAAAGCCCTCCTAAAGCTCGATGCTTTACCCTGATTTTATGCTAGGCAGCAAGTTTAATGATGAAAAAACAATAAAGTATTGTGAACAAATTTTGCCTTAGAAAGAAGCTGCAGAGAACTGTCTGTAATACAGTCGTACTACTACAAAGCTATAACCATACATTGGCTATAAGCTTGACCATTTTCTGTTTTCTCATACGGAGGAAAAAGTCACGGAATGTTTAAGATGCTTTCAAGCATTATGTCTATTCATTATAGCAAAACAGCAGATATTGAACAAAGGGTGCCCATAAGAAGAGAGAGCTTGAGTACTTAAGAATGCAGATTTCAATCTTCCTCCAAAACTATAGCAGAGGACAAGCTCCTTTTCCCAACTCCGCTCAAGTTGGTTATTTCCCAACCTGTGCCTTCCTTATAACGTTCAATCTGCAATCACAAAGAGGAGTATTGATCAATGGAAGCAACGCATAGCAAGACAATGAAATATATAATCTTATGTACCGTGTCTAGTACTTCATTATCAGATTGAGCCCCTCCAATGACATAAATGGACTCCTTTAGAGCAGCAGCAGTTACATAACCCCTTGAGTAGTTCATTGGTTCCCCAATCATCCATGTTCCCAGACAGGGATCATAAATCTCAATGCTTGGCATCATTTGAGACCCATCAGAGCCACCAAGTGCATATCTAAAGAGCAACCACGAAGCTAAACCTGAATAACAAGAAGAAAAATGGGACCAAAGATATAGAATGCAAAGAAGCGAGAAGAGGTCAACATACAACTTTCCCCCCAAAGGAACCAACGCATGATATGCTCTTTTTGTGCTCATACTCTCAATTTTTGTCCAAGCATGTTCTCTGGGGTCAAACCTTTCAGCAGTCCTGAGGTGATAGCTAATAAGAAAGATGCTACAGGTGAACACAGCAGAAAACTTAAAAACAAGACTCAACTACTTTCACATGTGAAGATAATCTTCCATTCAATGAAATAAAAGAAGTTGCAGATTTCTATCAGAACAACTTTAGCACTAAAAAGAACTGTGGTTTGGAAAACTACAAGCAACTCTCATTTCTCAGGTAATGAAGCCCATATGTCAAGCTCCTTTGGGGCATACATTATAAAGAAATAAGAAAACAGCAATTCAGCAATAACTTACGCCAAATATTTGTCTCCATCAAATCCACCAACAGCATATGATGCACCATTGAGTTCTGTTGCTGCAAGAGAAAATCGCTGCATGAATGGTAGACAATCATGTCAGAGGAGATTATATTAGCACTTTGAACAAGTAAGTCTAAATAATAGAACCAAATTGAAGCCTGGACTGTAGGCAAGGACAAGAAAGAGACAAATATTGTCTTTGTTTGCTAGAAATGTAAGCAAGGAATAGAATTAACCTTCTGCAACATGGATCGTGAAGGAATCCATCGACCTACTTGAGGATCATACATTTCAACTTCTGCAAAGTATTCAGTCCCATTTCCACCACCCATTGCAAACATCGTGTCCTTCAAAGTAGCTCCAGCTAAGCTACTGATTCTCTTTTTCAAATGAGAATGCACAGTCCACATATCATTAACTGGGTTATATGATTCAACTTCACAAGAATAGAGTGGCATCAGTGTCAGCAACTTAAGAGAAAGGGGGAGGAGGGTATGAGAAGGGAGGGACTACTGGCATTACCTGTGTTGTCCCACAACTTCCCAAATTTGCCACCAAATACATAGACTTCTCTACTTAGATTTGCAATTGCAAAATACGACCGAAATGAACTCATTGGCTTTAGTGTCTTTAAAACATCACTCAAAGGTGAGTACAAGTCCAAGGCCGATAGCCAGTTATTACCATCAAATTCTCCAGCTAGGATGATTGACTCATCACAGACTATATCGTCTGACTCAACCACATTTGCACTATCAGGTGTACGAGAAGGATTTGTGGACTCCAACATCAAGCATCTACCTTTTAGCAGTTTGATTTCTTCTTGTGCATTAGCCTGAATTCCATGTGAAGACAAGGAAATAACAAAGAGGGAAAACATCAGATTTTCACTTCTGCAGACACGGCATGTATTCAGGTAGGTATGGAGAAAACAAAAATTATTAAATCATTTAGAAAGAGAACAGACACAATATGACTCATCAAACTGGATAATTATTGAAATCCTTGAAATCGGCGAAAGAATACAATCATCAACTATCACTGATACATACATCTTTTTCAATTTGGATAAAGCCTTACGGATCAAGAACCTAAGGTTTTTCCCTTTTGGTCATTTTCAAAAGGTTGTGCAATTGAATTTAAAAACTTCTTAAGGGGCATTTTCTGATTCCCCCAAACAACAATAAGAGTGTCCTAAACATGGAAAGATCTGTATAGGATGCAGAGACTTCTACCAAGTAGGATATTGATTAAAGAAATATTCCCCTAAACAGTAAGAAACAATATTTGGATAAGCAAACTTATACCCAACCCTGAAGAGTCTCCGAAAATAAAATGAATAATCACTCTTGTGAACAGATTGCACAGACTTCTTGGCAGCATTCCATTTCCACCAACACCAGAAGAGACTTTTAAACATGGAACTCAATATGAGCTAAGTTGTTTTCTTTACTGTATCAGATGTATATTTATAACAATAATCCCCTCACTGAACAATAAGAGAATGTTCAGAAAAGCCACCTCCACACAGATCAGCCCACTCCTATAAATATTCAATTTCTATTAGTTTGTTGTGTCAAATGTCGTTCTCTCTTTAAGAATTTAAAATTAATGAACCACCATGCATTTCTGACTGTAATACTCATGTAACCTTTTCCTTCTATCCCTCTTTGCACTAACAAACCGTTGAATTAGGCTATTCAAGCTCTGTCACTATACCATCTAAAACAATCAAGCATGAACTATTGTTGGTCCCTGTCAATGTACTATTAACTCTTTGTATAGTAAATAGCAACTAATGTTCAATAATACTTTTCCCTGTCAAGTTACATATCCGAAATTATATGATAATAATCTCATTATTTCCTCTTTTAGAAATCATACTAGCATTTCTTTGGTATATCATCTTGAATCTTGAAGCCACCAAACTCTATGGCTTATTATCATGATTTCATCTACTTTAAAAGAAGAAGCAGAATCTCAAGCTCCTTAAGTGGTTTTAGCATAGAATAGATGTCACCATACGACCAAGATTATACAGAGATAAGGTTTACCAGCTTCTTCTTCAGGCCAGTCACTTTTGGGTGTGCTGTTCCTTAAACGCATTCAGTTCTTTCACTTCTTTCAGCAGCTACAACAACAGAGATATTGAAGTCATATAAGAAGATCTAGAGCAGAAATGGTTGACGAAAATTGGCACGTATTACAAGAAGATGATGAACCTGAGCTACAAAAGGAGGATAACCAGCCAAGTCACAATTGCCTTCTTCATTCATCTCTTCTCCAGGAGGCTGTGGTTCCACAAAACCTGCTTGATCAATCCTTACATCATTATAACTTATCCCTTCATTGGTGTTTTCCTCTGCATGCCCGTTTCTGGAGAGCGCTGGCCATTCACGATCAAGAGCTATTTCTTTAAGTTTCATATATATAAAATTCTTCTCATCCAATGCACCTTGAGAATCAATGGAACTGGATGGCTTATTTTTCAAGTTTTGCGGTTCAGAACATCTATTTTCTGCTATCTTGTTATTTGCTGGTGAAGTTTGGATTATACTTCTCCGGAGTGCTGGATAATGTGGTGTGCTACTCGGAGCATATGCAAGAGATGAGAGTTGCGAGATCAATTTACTAGATTGAGTATGATCTAGCTCAAACCAGAAATGATGCTGCTCAAAATAGTTATCCGTAATTACTGGTCTAAACGTATCTTCTGGCAGTGGTACACAATGCAGACGGACACGTATCTGAACCTTCAAAAGAAAAGGTGAAGTTTCAGTAGAATAATCCTTCCTATAATATAACACCGGCGTGTTAGTTGACTGATTCAAAAGTTTAATGCTGTTAGTGGCAGTACTTTTAGTTATGTTTCCAGTTAACTAGCTCTAGGAGTCCTAATTAGTTCATGTTAGTCAGTTAGCAAGTCATGGGTTAGTGCTAATTAGTGCCCTATTATTTTCTCTAGGTTTGTTTCTTTCCAAGTTCTATTTAAAGACTTGTAGCGTTGTCTTCCGAAGTAATAGAAAACGATCAAGTTTCTCTCTGTTAACACCTTATTCGAGTAGTCGTTCATATCTTTTGCCAACATTCTTGGTATCAGAAGCTTTACTCCAGGTTAAGATCCACCATTTCCTCAAGCAGGGATTGGTATAGTAAGAGAGAAAAATAGTGAAATATTGTGAGATTTTTTCCCCTAGAGAAATCAGACAATTTCCATGGCAGGAAATGGGACACCAGCTTCATTGTAGCCCCTAATTCCAATTTTCAGAGGGATAAATTATCAGTTCTGGAGTCTAATAATGAAGACTTTTTTCAAATCTCAAGAACTATGGGATGTAGTTGAGACTGGAATTCCAGAAGGGAATGCAAACCAACTGAGAGAACATCGAAAGAGAGACTCAAAAGTTCTATTCAGGATCCAGCAGGCTCTTGATGATGAAATTTTTCCTCACATATCAGCAGCTGAGACTTCCAAACAAGCATGGGAGATCCTGAAGCAAGAGTACTTTGGAGATGATAAAGGTAATTACTGTTAAATTACAAACTCTCCCATGTGATTTTGAAACATTATTCATGAATGAAAATGAATCTGTGCAAGGATATTTGTCTAGAACATCTGCTATTGTTAATAGGATGAGGTCCTATGCTGAGAAAATTGATAATCAGATTGTTGTGTCTAAAGTGTTGAGAAGTTTAACCACCAAATTTGAGCATGTTGTTACTGCAATTGAGGAATCTAAGGACCTATCTACCTATTCTTTCGATGAATTAATGAGTTCCTTGCTAGCTCATGAAGATAGGCTAAATAGGTCCCGTGAGAAAGTTCAAGAGAAGGCATTCCAGGTTAAGGGGGAGTTTGGCTACAAGGGAAAAGCAGAAAACTCAGTAGGATGTGGACATGGCAGAGGCAATTTTTGTGGTCGAGGCTGTGGTGGTAGCGGCAGAGGTAGAAACCAAGTTGGTGAATTTCATCATACAAGAGCAATATTCAATGCCGATACTGCAGGAAATTTGGCCACAAAGAAGTTGACTGTTGGACGAAGCAGAAAGATGAGCAGAAGGAAGCCAATTTCACTCAAAATGTGGAAGAAGAAAGTAAGTTGTTTATGGTTAGTTCCCAAATTAATTGAAAGTGTGAATGTTGTGTGGTTCATTGATAGCGAATGCTCAAATCACATGTCAAGTTCGAAGTCTCTATTCAGAGATCTTGATGAGTCCCAGAAAAGTGAGGTGCGACTAGGAGATGACAAACAAGTGCACGTTGAAGGGAAAGGTACAGTTGAGATAAAAACTGTCCAAGGTAATGTGAAGCTTTTATATGATGTGCAATATGTCCTTACTTTGGCTCATAATCTATTTAAGTGTTGGCCAATTGATGACCAGTGGCTACTCAGTTGTTTTTTATGATAATGCATGTGACATTAAGGACAAAAAATCTGGACGCACGATAGCTCGTGTGCCTATGACTCAAAACAAAATGTTTCCTCTTGATATTTACAATGTTGGTAATGTTGCCTTAGTTGTTAAAGGAAAAAATGAGACTAATTTGTGGAACTTAGGTTATGGACATTTGAATGTTAATGGGTTGAAACTTTTGGTTCAAAAAGACATGGTTATTGGCTTGCCAAAAACCAATGAACTTGACTTGTGTGAAGGATGTATCTATGGGAAGCAAACTAGGAAATCGTTCCGAGTGGAAAAATCATAGAGGACTACAACTTGTCTTGAACTTGTGCATGCGGATTTGTGCGGGCCAATGAAAATGGAATCCCTTGGTGGAAGTCGATATTTTTTTATGTTTACTAATGATTACAGCTGCTTTAGTTGGGTTTATTTCTTGAAATTCAAATCTGAAACCTTTGAGAATTTCAAGAAATTTAAGGCATTGTAGAGAATCAAAGTGGCAACAAGAATAAAATCACGTGTACCGATAGAGGTGGTGAATTCTTGTCTTATAATTTTAAATTGTTCTGTGATGAGAATGGAATTCGCAGGGAACTTATAGCGCCATATACACCAGAACAAAATGGTGTGGCCGAGCGGAAGAATAGGACGGTGGTGGAAATGGCTCGAAGTTCACTGAAAGCAAAGGGTCTGCCAGATTATTTTTGGGGAGAAGCTGTTGCAACTGCAGTATATCTTTTGAATATCTTGCCAACAAAGGCCGCTTGGAACACAACACCTCTTGAAGCTTGGAATGGTAAGAAGCCCCGGGTAAGCCACTTAAGAATCTTTGGTTGTATAGCATATGCTTTGGTTAATTTTCACTCTAAGCTTGATGAAAAATCTACAAAATGCATTTTTGTTGGCTATAGTCTTCAATCCAAAGCATATCGTCTATATAATCCGATAAGTGGCAAAGTGATCATAAGTAGAAATGTTGTGTTTAATGAGGATGTTAGTTGGAACTTTAATTCTGGGAACATGATATCCAATTGCTATCTACTGATGAAGAACCTGCAGTAGATTCTGGAAATTCACCCAAATTCTTCTCCTGTAAGTTCATATGTTAGCTCATCAATTGCAGAATCAACAACTGTTGCACCTTGTGAGTCTTCAGTTGAGCCGATCCCATTAAGAAGATCAACAAGGGAAAAGAAACTGAATCCTAAGTACCCTAACACTAGAAATACTTCTTGTCAATTTGCTTTGCTTGTTTCAGATCCTGTTTGTTATGAAGAAGCAGTAGATCAATCTGAATGGAAGAATGCTATGATTGAAGAGATGCAAGCAATTGAAAGAAACTCTACATGGGAGTTAGTTGATGCACCTGAAGGAAAGAATGTAATAGGGCTCAAATGGCTGTTTCGAACAAAGTATAATGCTGATGGGAGCATTCAAAAGCACAAAGCTCGACTCGTGGCGAAAGGATATTCACAACAACAAGGTGTAGATTTTGACGAAAAATTTTCTCCTGTTGCTCGATTTGAAACAATGAGAGTTGTTTTGGCTTTGGCTGCACAATTGCACTTGCCAGTGTATCAGTTTGATGTGAAGTCTGCTTTCTTGAATGGCGATTTAGAAGAGGAGGTTTATGTTTCACAACCTCAAGGCTTTATGATTACTGGCAACGAGAATAAAGTCTACAACTTAAGACAAGCTCTTTACGGGCTAAAGCAAGCTCCATGTGCATGGTATAGCAAAATTGACTCATTCTTTCAAGGTAGTGGATTCAGAAGAAGTGACAACGAGCCCACTTTGTACTTGAAGAAACAAGGTACTGATGAATTTTTGTTGGTCTGTCTCTACATTGATGATATGATTTATATTGGTTCCTCAAAGTCTTTAGTTAATGATTTCAAGTCCAGTATGATAAGAAACTTTGAGATGTGTGAGTTGGGCTTACTGAAATATTTCTTGGGGCTTGAGGTGATCCAAGATAAATGATGAACTGCGAAGTAGCAACTACACCGATGAATATCAATGAAAAGTTGCACCGTGCAGATGGAACTGAGAAAGCAAGTCCTAAATTATTTTGAAGTTTAGTTGGTGGCTTGAATTATCTAACGCACATTAGATCTGACATTGCCTTTTTTGTTAGTGTTGTGTCCAGATTTTTGCAAAGTCCTATAGAGCAACATTTTGGTGCTGCAAAGCGAGTTCTTCGTTATGTTGTTGGAACAACAAACTTTGGTATCTGGTATTCTAAAGCACCAAATTTCAGATTGGTTGGATTTACTGACAGTGATTATGCAGGCTGCTTGGATGACTGGAAAAGCACTTCCGGAAGTTGTTTCAGCTTTGGTTCTGGAGTTGTGACATGGAGTTCAAAGAAGTAGGAGATAGTAGCTTTGTCGAATCTGAGGCAGAGTATACAGCAGCAAGTTTAGCAGCACGACAAGCTTTATGGCTCCGGAAACTACTTGAAGATTTTTGTTACGAGCAAAAGGAGTATCAGCAATTGCTATGGCTAAGAATCTCTCTTTTCATGGGAGAACTAAGCACATTGATGTGCAATATCACTTTATCCGGACATTGGTAGCGGATGGAATAATAGTGCTGAAATTCTGTGGCACAAACGAGCAAGCAGCGGATATATTTACGAAGCATGAATATTTCAAGTTGCAGTTGGGAGTGTGTGAGTTTGAATCAAGGGGAAGTGTTAGTGGCAGTACTTTTAGGAGTCTTTTATGTTTCCAGTTAACTAGCTCTAGGAGTCCTAATAAGTTGATGTTAATCAGTTAGCAGGTCATGGGTTAGTGCTAAACTAGTTCCCTATTTTTTCTCTAGGTTTGTTTCTTTCCAAGTTCTATTTGAAGACTTGTAGTGTTGTCTTCTGAAGTAATAGAAAAAGATCAAGTTTTTCTCTGTTAACATCTTATTCGAGTAGTTGTTCATATCTTTTGCCAACACGGCGTGCATCAACATAAGCAGATAAAGCCAAAAAGAAACAATGATATGAAACCTGTGCAGGAAATCGTGTTCTTTCATCGCCATCTTTTTTCCAAGCATAAGGATTGATTAGCATTTGACCAGAGCTTGCAGCCTCAAAGATTCTGTGGAGCTTCTTATCGTCGTAGTTGAACAAGAACACTGGCAAACCAGGATTTACATTTTTCACATATATAAAGTGTGCTCTAGGCAAATCTGTCAAAGATTTTAAAATGTATATAATTGAGTAACAACGACCCATTGTCCTAATTATTATTTTTTTTATCAAAGGACAATATATTAAGGCCGAACAACTGACCTACTAGTTGCTTTTCGAGACACTCTCTTATTGTATCATTGGTGCAGCCAAATATAACACCGCCTAGTTGATCTCTTGGCAGATTTCTAAATGTTTTTTTCTTTTCCCACATCCTGAAAAATTCATATGGACAGAACTGTAAATGAAAAATAGAGCTACTACTATAATCAAGCTAGACAAAGCACAAGAATTAAACAGTCAAAATAATAAGTACGAACGAGACCTCAAATATAAATCCAACAAAGCATGTCCAAATTCACATCAACAACTAAATGCATATGATACAGCTAGAAATGAATCAAAATCCGAAGACTTAAACACCAAAATCAAACTAGGAAAACTTTCACATAGACTAAAATCGCTCAGTAAAAAGTACAGAGGAATCACATCAAGTGCTTAATCAACTACAAGCCCATAAATACAAGGATATATAACATAGCGAGACAATCACAGTAGCAAAAATCGATGAAATGTATAATTTCCTTGCTCAACAAGAGAGTATTGTAGCTATCACATCAACGATCAGACGGTTATCTGAACCAAATATACCTATAAAACCGAAGTTCAATTGTATCGAAATCGAATTTACAATGAGAACTGGAGACGAAAAGGGAAAATTACCTGAGAGAATTTTCACTTTTAAATGGAAGAAGAAAACTGTTATAACTAAAAGAGGCGCGAAATTGCACTCCCAAGTACTTGATGAAACAAACTAACACACCCAACTGACCAACTGTACTTTTTTTTTTTTCTTTTTACTTTCTTCTGTTATATTTTATTTATTTCTAAAATATTCTACGATTTATATTACACATTTTGATATTATATGGAATTTACTTTAACAATTCAAATTTATTTGATTATTTTAAATTTTAAAATTTAAATGATTTTTCTTTTTATTTAATTGAGAATACGTTCTTCCGTACCGAACGTACCCTAAAAATAAATTAATAATCAAAGTTTCAAACTTGAGTTCTTGGTGAATTCAGTTATATCAATTAGCTTTGATGATATGCTTAGTGAATACAACACATGGAAAGTAAACATATGATATGACAATTGTTACCACATACAAAAAGCAGACACGGGATCTTTAGGGTAGACATTCGATATTCGATTTGGTATTTTAAAATTTTAATTTTGATAACTAAAACTAAATATCAAATATCTGTCTTTCAAAGCTCGATTCGGCATAACAATTAGGTAATTCGATTTTAGGTAGGAGTGGGAGTTGGGTGTTTGTGCCATTCAAATTGGAATGGAAAATTTCAGTTTAGATATATCATTTTTTTTTATTGAAGAAATTACAATACAAATAAGCTCTGATTGAATTAGATTTTTTAAGTTAGATTTTGGATTAGTCGACTTGAACATTTCATATTTTTTATTTTGACTTTTGAGCCTTTAAGGCAAGCCATAACAATTAACAACTTCAATTCATCTAATATTTTACTCCCTAGAATATACAATTTCTACCGTTAACAAGGACTGAGAACATTGTATTGCCCATCGTATAATTTCATATTGGACTTAATACTATAATAGTAGGGCCTTAGAGTATTGATCTATTAGATCTTTCGAAATTGAACTTATTAATATTGAACCCATATGATATGGATATGACTTAATATAAGACATAAGAATTTTGGATTTCCAGATATCCAAAATTTGTATTACTAAATCTGATATCCAATCCAAAATTCGTAAATTTTAAAAGCAAAATTTCAAGTTCAATCCATAATCCAAAAATTCAGATCAAATAACTAAAAAGTTTGGATTTCAAGTTGACTAAAACCATATCCACCTCTAATTTTAGGTGATTTAGTCACCCTTGGTCATGGATGGGTCGAGTCTATGTTGGACGAGTCTATGCAACCAACAAATAAAGGTCATATATAAAATTAAAATTTAATTCAATGTCATATAAATGTATCGTTAATAGATGAACAATTTTAAGCATAAAAAAATGTTAAAGGTAAATTTGATCCAATAGATAAAAGAAAGGACAAATTCTATCTCATAGATAGAAGATATATTAAGGACCATTTTGATCTTTTTCGATTATTCAATCATTTATGAAACTAGGAAAATTATCCGCGCTTCGCGCAGTTATAAGAAATATTTATCGGAAAATAATATATAATATTTATATTCATGTTAGTATCAGATATATAAACAATATTGATATTCTCTTCATATGCGATATGATACATTTTTTCAATATGTATATAGTAAAATAAATTATTTATCATGGTGAAATAAATGAAATAGAGATCATATTTTGAAATAACAATATATTGTATACATATTTTTACGATCCTCTCTACAAATTCTGATTTCGTAAAAAAAACTTTTGAAGTTCTTCATTATGTATTTATTATTAATTTTTTTATTTTTTAAACATTAATTAAAATATTAATAAAAAATATGAAAAAGAAACATGAAAAAGTTATAACAATATTTAGGAGTAGAAGTTACAAGTAAAATGAAGAGACATGAGTTATAAATTTTATTAGATATCAATTGCATTAATAATCATGTATTAATTTTATTTGTTAAAATAAATAAATAAATAATAAATGTCAAAATTAAGTGATAGAAATACAAAAATGAACAAAAAAATAAAATGATTGGTGACTGAATAAAAAATATGAATACATTTCAAACAAAAAAGAATAGTGACGAAAACAAATTGTTAAATATCAAAAAAAGACATTATAGAATTTAATATTTTAGTTTTAATTATTTTCTTGCAAGCATAATAAAAATGAAGCTCATTATCATCATAATTTATTTATTTTTTAAATGAGATAGTTATATTAATTGTGCTTAATAACAAAAAAAAAAATAGTAAAGAACCAAATGAGTAGCTTGCCGATACATGTACTTAATTTACTTATACAAACTAAAGTTTAAAAAATCTAGCAAAAGTAGCTACCTTACCAATACAAGTCAAAATAGCAAAAAAAATTCTAGCAAAAACTAATCCCTAATTATGCTTCAAAAATTGCTTTTCTTCTACTGTCTTTCTTTGTAAGTAGATCCATCATCATATTATGTACTCCATATGTCAACCTCTTCATTATATGCTACCAATTGAATAAAAAAAAAACATAATTATGAATAAATAAAATATCATACCAATTGAAAGTGATTATACCAAAAGAAAGAAAGAAAGCTAAACTATATGTAAATGAATTTTTGAATATATTGTATTAACAATAAATAATAATCATCTCTTGAAATCTCACACATATTGTAATCAAACTATATTATATTTAGCAAATTGACTATTAAAGAGAACAATTACACTATTAAAGAGAACAATCACATACTAACAACACATTGTTCATTATTACAAAGTTTTTTTTTAATCATACTTGCTTGGAGAATAATAATACATACATAAATAAAATATTAAGAAAGCATATTCAAATACATAAAAATAAAAAGAGACTTGAGAATGAAATATTTCTTACATTTCATGTACTTTTTTTTCATTACATTAATTTACTAACTAATATGATGAAGAAGAAAAATATATTCCTAAATGTGAATTTTCATGAAAGTAATTATGAATTTAGATAGGCAAAATGTAGAAAATGAAGAGAAAGACTTGGGAATGAAATATTTCTCACCTTCATGTACTTCTTTTTTGTTACATGTTAGTTAATTCACAAACCAATATGATAAAGAAGGGAAAGGATAATCTTGAATGTGAATCTCTATGAAACTAAATATGAGTTTATATAGGCAAAATATAGGAATACCATAAGACATCATAAACTTACAAATTAATTTTTGGAGGTTATGGACATGAAAATTATGAGTTTTGAATATTATTAAAAATAAAAACTAAAGAGTAGTAGGTCATGGGTAATTACTCCTTGTAAATAAATTAAATAATAAAGAGAAAACACTCAAAATATTAAAATTTATTATCATTTTATGATTTATGATTAGAAGTGAGGCTAACAAAGAAAAAAAGAAGGGAAAATGCATAAGTGGGGGGGGGGGGGGGGGGGGGGGGGGGGGGGGGGGGGGGGGGGGGGGGGGGGGGGGGGGGGGGGG
>JAJOOR010005158.1:0-42454 GCA_036250505.1 Solanum acaule | reverse complement strand
TAACGAACTAAGTTGTTTTACTATTTTATAAAGCTTTCCATATATTGTATGTGTATTGTTGCTTTATATTGAGTTGAGTATCTTGAGTTGAGTACCCAGAGTCGACTATCATATCACTGAGTTGAGTATCTTATCCTTGAGTACTTCTGAGTTGAGTAAGTTGAGCAAGTTTTGAGTACTCCTTGAGTTGAGTAAGTTTGGCAAGACGTAAGTATGTTTCCTTTTTATCAAGTTTCAAGCTTATGTTTATGCTTTAGAATTCCCCTTACATGCTCGTACATTCCACGTACTGAGCTATTTGGCTTGCATCTTCTCATTATACAGGCACAGGTATTCAGGATCATCAACAGGAGCTTCGTTGATACATCTGAGAGTTCGAGTTAGCTATGGTGAGCCTCCTTGCTTCCGGAGGATTTCATTTACCTTTCAGTTTAGTTAGGATGTCGTGGGTCTTGTCCTGACTTCCATCTTTATCAGTTAGAGGCTTCATAGATAGTCAGTATAGTTGAGAAGTCTGTATCATTTATTTTATTAAATGTTTTAAAGACTTAAGTTGCCTATTTTTTTTGGCGAGTTGTATATACTTTATTATATAGAGTTTTCTTTGGACTTGAAGTTTGTATTTAAGTTTTATGAACTTTTATTTCAGTTTTTAAGCTTTGTATGCTTGAATGAGTTTTCCGCTTATAGTCAGCCAGGATGAGGGTTCGCTTGGGGACCAGCAATGGTCTTCGAGTGCCAGCCACATCTAGGGTGTAGGCTCGGGTCGTGACATTAAAGGCCCAAAACAATCAGATTTTCATCTCTTAATCCATCATTCTCTTCTCTTTCAAACCCTAAGGCAAAACCCTAAGAAAAAAATCAAAGTAGAAGACTCCATTCAAGATTCTTTCAATCATTTTCAAGATTCCTCTTCAAGGTAAGTATTTCTCCAAGAATTCCAGTCTTTCCAACTCAAATTCCTCCATACAGTTATGAATCACTAATGAAAATCATAATTCTTGGTCATAGAGATTTCAAGAAACTAATTTAAGAATCTCAAGAAAGGTTTTTGTGATTGTTTACCTTCAAGCTAGGGTTTCAAGGCTTCTAATTAAGTTCTTATTCAAGATTCTTCAAGAACCTTGTTCTTCCAGGTATGTAAGGCTATCACAGTGTTGGAATAGTTCATCCACATGCCCTACATCTACTTTCAAATCAGTAAAAGAGTAATCTATGATTCTACCATTAGATTTGAGTATTCTTGAGATGAGTTGATTTTGAGTTCTCGAGTTCCTGTTTCTTTTTGAAATTCTATTCCTAATTATTGAATTGCTATATGTTATGCATTAAGATTTTTGAGTTGATTCGTTCATGTCTATATTTCAACATGAACCCTATGAATTGAGTATTCTTGAGATGAGTAGTATCATTGAGTTCTAAGTTCTTGAGTTGTGAGTATTGAGTTTTTTTATATTGTTATTGAAATCCTTGAGTTGAGTTGTTCATGTCTATATTTCAGCATGAACCCTATTTTGAGTTATTAATTTTGAGAATCTTTTAAAGCTAACATTTTTGTTTTAAACTGAGTTTTTGAGAAAGTAAAGAGGAGTTTGAGAAAGAATTTTAAAACATGATTAGTTTGACAGTCGAGTATGCCATCAATGTTTAAGCAGTATGGTATCTAGATATGTCATCAATGTTAATTCATTATGACTTCCCGAGTCATCAATGAATATATCACAATATGATTTTGATATATTTTGAGAAAGTGTTTTCAAAGATGAATTGAGTAAGAGTATAAGGAAACTAAGTATTCTCAAAGGTATCCGTTTTACATTGAGAAAAGAGAAACTTTGATTTCTAATTGAGTTAATGAGTTCACACCAGTTACCTCTTTTAAGAGGATAGTTTGAGCAATTATCTCAAACCAGAGGAAGAGTATATTTTGAAATATTGAGCATGAGTATATATTATTGGGAGTAATATTGAGCACCGATATGGGGATGAGTTCAGACAACTCACATTCCTCATAAACCATGTATGCCAACATGGGTACAGGATCATACTTTTTTGATGAATCCTAAATGTCTTCCGGAAGAGCTTAGTGGATTGTAACACCTCACTATTTGAAAGAGCTAAAAATAGAAAGAATCAAATTTGGAAATAGCAAATCTGAAAATTTTGGCAAGATATGCTAGGTATGAGTTTTGGGTCAACTTCAAACGACCATAACTCTCAGTACAAGATGAGTTAGATGGGCTACAGCCTACAAGGTATCAAATGAAATGTGTTTCAATTATCTTTCCAACGCCATTGAGTTTTCTAAATTTTAAGCTTGTATGAGGGAGATATGCCCGTTTGAAGTCGGGCTGTCCGGATAAGGCAAGTCACCCGGATTTAAGAGGGGTATTATGGTCTTTTCCTTACCCTAACAGATTTAATTCATGTTTAGTAATTAATTAGGGGTCTAAATTTATTTGGTTCAGTTTATGCAATTACAACTCACGCTAAGGTTTTTAGAAAAGAGTTCAAGAGGAGAAAAGAGGAGAAAGGCCAAGATTTCGTCTAGTTCTTGAGGATTTGGTTGCGGATTTCGCCAAGAGTTTAATTCCTAAGAGGTATGTGAGTTCACATAGTGTTGGTTCGTTCACCCACGCGCCAATCATGTTTATTTCAGCGAAATTCGTTCTAGAAAGTTGAAAGTTTGATGATCTTGAATTGTGTTCTTGAAATTGGCTTTCGTTCTTGAGTTAGGATGGGATTATTGAGTTCTTGAGGAAATTGTGTTGATTTTAGAGTCATTTATCAATAGATTATTGTGTACATTGTTGGGTATCTGAATTTAAGGAGAAATTGAGAAAAAGAATCGAATCTAGGCGAATTGGGGTTAGAAAATGTGGAAGAAAAAAGTGAACTTTTTCTCTACGCGTTGCGGAGAGATCGCGGACCCCACTATCTCAAAAATTATTTCACCACCAAATATTACAATGCATCTCTGAGTCGCGGACTTGCTCCCAAATAGTGTTTTTTTTACCATTTCTCATGATTAACTATCTAAAAACACTCTTAATCATCACGATATCCTTCCTATCACAAATTATAACCTTGAATTCATAATTCAAATTCAAGGTAAAGTTAAGAGTCAAGTCTTGAGAGTTCTTCGAGTCATTTCAAAAGTCTTTTACAATTGTTTTAAACTTGTTTTAAGACTTGAGCATTGAGTTGGGTAAGAGTAAGAGTGAAGTTCTTTTTCTTCAAAAGATTATATGGGAACTAAGTATTCCCAAGGAGTAAATGTTTTCACATTTAAACAAAAGAGAAAACAATGATTTCCAAGAGAGCTTTTGAGCTAGTTTTTGAGTAATAATCTCAAAGTACAGAAAGAGTTATGTTTTTAAACATATGAGCTAGTTACATTATGGGAGTAGTATTGAGCACCTATGTAGGGACGAGCTTGAGTTTAGATAATTCAAAGTCTCCATAAACCGTGTAGACAACATGGTAGAAAAGGGTCATACTTTTTAGATGATTCCTTAATACTTTTAGCATAGACTAGTGAATCCACTTAGTAGTTAGGTTATATACCCCCGACAAGGTAAAGGACGGCCCTCACAGCGTGAGGCAAGACGTTGTATCATCACATAGCTCATAGTGATGGTTGTCGGTTAGAGAAACTCCCACATATATATTTTGTATTCTTATATATAGAGAGTTACTTGTATTTTCATATACAAACTGAGTTATTGTGTGTTTTTCAATACACTGAGTTGTTATGTACATGTTTTAAAGCTTTTCTTTATATTGCGTCTTTATTACTGCTTTATATTAAAATGAGTTGAGTTGAGTTGAGACAAGGTAAGTTTCTTCAGTTCCATTTCAAGCTTATGTCTTATTTTAGTATTCCCCTCGCATGCTCGTACATTTCATGTACTGGCACCATTTGGCCTGCATCTTTTATGATGCAGATACAGGTAATCAACATCAGCATCCAGCGCTTCGTTGATCCATTTGAGCATTTCAGTGTCATTTGGTGAGCCTCCTTGCTTTTTGGAGGATCCCTTTATTATTGCTTTATCATTTTAGTTGTTAGGATGATCGGTGGTCTTGTCCCGACATCCCTCTTAGTATTAGAGGCTTCATAGATAAATAGTTATTAGTTCATTAGTCTTGATATTTCAGTTGTTTTGATTATAAGACTTGAGTTGTCTTATTGGCCAGTTGAATGTTTTCTTTTATAACATTCTAGTTTATTTCATGAACTTATCTTTGTTGAGTAAAGTCTTCCGCTGAGTAGTGTGCCAAGCCAAGTGTTCGCTTGGTGCCAGCAATGGTTCTCGAGTGTCAGTCCCTCCCAGGGTGTAGGCTCGGGGTGTGACATGGATCCACTTAATTGAGGTGTTCTATACCCCGGAAAGGTATAGGATAGTTTTGGCAGCGTGGGCAAGACGATGTATCATCACGTAGCTCATAGTGATGGTTGTTGGTCAGAGAATCTCCCAAATAGAGTTAAAAGTGTATTTTTATTATATCACTTAATATGTTGAGTTCAGAGACGAGTAAATATTTTTGTAAAGTTTTAATGATTTCATTTTTTTATCTCTTTACATTCAGTTAAGTATATATCTATATCTATTGCGGTCATTTCATTCAGTTATTTGTTATTCAACTATATTGCATACTCGTACATTCAATGTACTGATGTCATTCAACATGCATACTTTAATGATGCAGATACAGGTTCTTAGGATCCTCAATAAGAGTCTGTTGAGATCATTTCGTCAGTTTTTGAGTAAGACCCCCTTGCTTCCGGAGGGTTCCACTTTTACTTTCAGTTTGTTAGGATGTCGTGGGTCTTGTCCCGGTAATCCTTCTGTAATAATAGAGGCTTCATAGATAGTTTAAAGGTCGATGAGTCTATCATTATTTCCTTTGTTGTTGTAATGTTTTGAGTCCATGAGGTATTTAACTAATACTTGTTAAATTATTTTCAGACGATTATTGAAGTTGAGTTTAAATTAAGTTTTTAAAGTTACTTTTGCATCATGAGTTTTCATTTTGCTTGAGTAAGTCTTCCGCTGATGAGTCAGGCCAAGGGTTCACTTGGGAACCAACAATGGTTTTCGAGTGCCAGTTACGTCCAGGGTGTAGACTCGGAGCGTGACAAACTCTACAAGTTTTTAACAACTTTCGTTATGTACCCACTAAAGCTTGGAAGTCAGTTGTAAGATGTTACTCTTGTAATGGTTATTTTCGTGATTCTTTAACTTGTTTTGTTGAAATGAGGGGTTGGGGGAAGTTACCAGGTAGAGATGTTTTACCTTATGTTGTTAGAGCATGTACCCATTTGAAGGTTTGGCATGGAAAGTGATCTTTATACTGGGAATGCACTTATGAATATGTATGCAAAATTGCAGGTCTCATCACCTTAATCTCCATACACTTTAAATATATCTCAAAGATTAGGATTTTTTTTGGGTTTGTATTTTTTTTCAAGCATCAAATTCTAAAATTGCTAACGAATACATAAAGAGAAGACAACCAAGTTCTTCTTTTCCTTTATAACTAAAAAGCCCTTAATTGTTTTTCAAAAATAAAAGTCTTTACCTGCGAAGAGAGAAAATTGATGGTTAGAATCGGAAGTAGTTGCCGGAAGTCGAAAAGTTGAAACCGTCAGAAGTTGAAAAGTTGTCGGAGTCGTTGGTTGGGAGCGGTGGCAGAGCGGATTTGAGTGTCCCAATAAAGTTTTTTCTTAGCCATCGACGGGAGAGAGGAAGAACGATGAAGAAAGAGAGAAGTTGAAGAGAGTGAATCCAAAGAGAGTGGAGAGAAGTTTTGATTGTTTTGTATTTTAAAATTTGGTCTATTTTGTATTTTTAAAAAGATTAGAAGTTTTGAAAATGTTAATTCAGTCCCAATTAAGTTAATCTAATAATTATATGTCTTTGACTACTTTTTGGTCACAGTAGTCACCAAAATTTAATTGAAGATTTACGAGAGACCTTTTGTTCAATTTTCTCAATTGACTATACTAAGACATGTAGGGGAAGAAATGAACATTTCCAACTTTTTTACAAGGCGGCTGGACAAAGTTACCATTTTCATTGTCCAATAATTAATTTGGTTTCGAAGATAATGAATATAACCAGTTACATCAAAAGATATGGTTAATACAGTCAGAACCTCAATAGAATAGGACGTCTAAAGTCAAATTTTTAAAAAAATGATTTTATGTTTTTTATATATATATTATCTCCATAAATTTTTAAAATACATGATAATTAGTTATTAATGTTTCAATTGTTAATATAATATTTCTTGTAATAATTTGCAAGACACGAATTTGCATATATAAATTATTATACGTTATATAACTTTATAAATGTTTATAACTTAGATAAGTTCTTATTGATTATAGTTTTGAAATTTTTATCAATTGTTATACAAACAATCTAAATATTCTAGAAGTAGTAGGAATTTTGAAATAATAATAATAAAAAAAAAAAAAAAATTCACCTGATTGAGTAAACCAATTAGAGTATCATTTTTTACTTGTATATTTGTTTTTTTACATTTAATTTACAAAAATAGGTCTAAACCATAGTGATTGTTACGCTTTAGAAGACATTCAAAAATCAAAATTAAGACAATGTCTTTATAATTTATTTTTTATTTGATAATCTAATTAGCTTAGCCATTTCAAAAAATTGAAGACAATCTTACCAAGACAATTTTAAAGTATGATTGATTCAAATGTACGTTAATTAGACAAATAAACAAATAGAAAGTAACTGCAAATTTAATTGTATTAAGAAAATTTCAATTAATACTAAAAATAAATACATAATTATTTATATTTATATATATTACCTTTGAATAATTTTGAGACTTTATTTTTCATTGTTTCGGAGGCTTTAGAATAATATTTATATATATTAACTTTGAATAATTTTTCCACATTATGACGTTGACATATGTTCCAAAACAGGGAGACTCATACTTTAATGTAGTTCTGATACTGCAGAAACTCACTAAACTAACACTTACAAATTCATAGTCAATTAAATAAGAGATCATAGCTAGAACCAATTAAAGAAATGGACTACTCAAGAATCTCTTTCAAACGATTTGATTGAAGCAGCATGTAAGCATATTCAAGAGGTTGTTATTCCTCATCCATGGCGTCACTTCATTTGCTTGGATTGTAATTTAATTTCATTGCTAACAGGGAAATGGCGGTTTACTATATATATTTACATGGATTAAGCAGACCCTTATAAGGTATAGGCGTAAAGTGACTTTAGTTATAAGCAAAATGGAGAACTGTGAAAGGCACACACAAATTTTAATAGCTAAACACAAAATATTATAGCAAACATAGTGGAGGTGTTGAACTAATATAGAACAACAAAGGAGGTGTAGCTCATAACTATTGCAGAATATCACATAATTAAATAAAGGGAAAAGGATAAAAAATACCCCTCAATTTTGGTTTATAGTTTGACTTTACCCTTACCGTTAAAATGAAATTAATTGTATCCCTCCCGTTACTAATTTCACCAAAATTACCCCTCATTTGACGGAATCCTCAAAATTGACCCAAATTACCCAAATTTTTTTAAAAAAATTATTCCCTATTTTTAACCAATGCCCCGACCTGCCCCGACCCCTCTAGAGGATAACCCATTCTCTCAAATTTTCCATATAACTTCTCCTCCATTGTTCTTCATTTATCTTCCCTCTAATTCGAAATCAAACTCTACGTTCATCTCCACAAGTTCCTTCAATTCTCGTTTCTCGAAATCCAAAAACTCCATTGAATCCACACTCTCTTGCATTCAACGCCCGATCTGCATTCCAACCCGACTCTTAAATCTGAACTCGTGTTGAGATAAATGTTATTATTATCCTATTGTAATTAGACTAGCTGACATATTAGTTAGTTAGTTAGTTAGGCCTTGGGTATTGTGATCAAGTAGTTAGTTAGCTAAGCTTCTAGATCTTTCTTACATTGTTGTATATATAGAGTGTAATCAACATGAAGTAATTCAGTTTTTCATTTTCCCAATTCACACAGTTTGCTCATCTTTCTCTCATCTCGAATCTCAGCTTTCCATGTTTATCAATGGAGGAATGATCTTCTCCAGCTTTGTTTGTTTCAATATGGTATCAGAGCCATAAGGCTTTCTTCATCTTCCGCGATCGTTTCTTTTCTCTCTTTTCAAATTCATCTGCATTTTCTTTTCATTTCTCTTTAGTAGTTCAATCTCAGACATATCATGGAGTCGACTGGTACTCAGGAAGGGACTTCTACCGGCAATCAGTTACCAGCTTATGCTGTCCAAGATCTGACTAGTACATTTTACATTCATCCTTCTGAAAGTGCAGGATCCTCAATTGTTCCATTCCTTTTTGATGGATCTAGATATCGTTCATGGAGAAGAGCTGTTCTTCGAGGATTATCTGTGAAGAACAAAACTGGTTTCATAAACGGCAAAATAAAGAAACCAAGTGTAGATTCACCCAATTTTGCTCAATGGGAAAGATGTGATGATATGGTGACTTCCTGGATCTTAAATTCTCTGTCCAAAGACCTCAGAGATAGCCTGCAGTATGTTGATAATGCCAGGGAACTTTGGGATGAATTGGAAGATAGGTATGATCAAACCAATGGGGCAAAACTGTATCAGCTTCAACGAGAAATCAATGATCTCAGTCAAGGCAACTTAGATATCACTGGATATTACACCAAGATTAGGAAACTGTGGGAAGAACTCAACACTTTAGACACTAATTCACAATGCTCATATCTATGTATATGTGGTGGAAAATCGAAAATGCACAAGGTTGAACTCGACATGAGACTCATTCAGTTCCTAATGGGTCTAAATTAAGTGTATACCATTGTGAGGGGTAGCATTTTGATGATGAATCCTTTACCTACTATGGCTCAAACATTTTCTATTCCTGTCCAGGAAGAAAAATAGAAGGAAGTCAAACCTCACAGCAAATTCAACCTGGACTCAGCTTCTTTCATGTAAATGGAGCTACTAGTTCTAGTTTTAGGACTAACTATACTCCCTATAGGAACACTGTGAGCACCAGCAGGCCTCCAAACAAGTCTAACTTGTTCTGTGACTATTGTAAAAAGACTGGTCACATCAAAGACAAGTGTTACAAGCTCCATGGTTTCCCTCCGGATTTCAAGTTCACAAAGGGCAAGAATGCAGGCACAACAGCCATTGCTAATAGTTTCTCAGAGGAACTAATGGTAGATAGTTGTGAGAAGATACCTGAGACAGGCAAAGGCAAAGGGAAAATGCATGAACAGTCAGGCCAAATTCTAACTAATCAGCAATTCAATCAACTGGTAAACTTGTTTGAGCATATGCAAATCCAAGCAGGAAACAACACCAGTAACCCTGAACATGAGAATCCCAATGGCGGAGCTGTTAACTTTGCATGTATCCTAGCTTGTGATTCTTCAATTTTTGATATTGGTAATTTGTCATGTAAATGCTTGAAACTTAATGTTGACTCTTGGATCATAGACTCAGGAGCCACACACCATATGACCTTCACCAAGTCACTCCTTAACAACCTCAGACCCATACCATATCCTTTCCTAATTACCCTTCCAAATGGCTATAAAGTGAAAGTGATAGAAATTGGTAATGTGTGTTTGAATCCTTCACTGACTTTGTATAATGTGTTGTTTGTACCCAGTTTTATATTCAACTTAATCTCAGTGCACGGTTTGGCTTCCCACATAAAAGGAATGGTCAGTTTCAATAACTCTTCTTGTTTGATGCAGGGCCCTTCACTGAAAAGCCCTCTGGATATTGGTAGGGCACAAAATGGCATATATTACTTGTGCTCAAGATGTCATATTTCCAGTTCTATCAATGTTCCTACTGGATCAGTTTCCACTATTACATCTAGTTCATCTAAACCTTGTTCTCTTACTTCATCTGTTACTTCTTCTTCTAAGTGTAATCCATGCAATCTTTCACATGTCACCTCTACTGTAAACTCTTGTAATGCCACATCTGTAAAATCCACATGTTTGAGTAATAATACTGTGCTTCCTAGTTGTGTTCATACTGCTAATGCTCCTAGTTTGATTAATTATGTCATGTCTCATGGAAATAGTGTTGATCACTTATGGCACAATAGGCTAGGACATATCCCTTTTGTAAAAATGAAGGGTATTTCCAGTATTCCCATTGCTTTCTCACCTAAGCAACCTTTCACGTGTACTATATGCCCAATGGCTAGACAAGCTAGACTCCCTTTTCCAACAAAATCCACTGTTTCCAGCACTAATCCTTTTGATCTTCTTCATATGGACCTTTGGGGACCTTATCATGTTTCAACTTACAACAATTACAAGTACTTCTTAACCATAGTTGATGACTTTAGTAGATCAACATGGACTCATCTTCTCAGCTGCAAAAGCAACACCCTTCAAACAATAAAGTATTTTATATCTCTTGTAGAAAACCAGTTCAAGACCACTGTCAAATCAATAAGAACAGACAATGGTTCAGAATTTACCAACAATGAAACCAACACATATCTCCAAGCCAAAGGAATAATACATCAAAGAACTTGTCCTTACACACCACAACAAAATGGTGTGGTGGAAAGAAAACACAAGCATCTCCTAGAAGTTGCTAGGGCACTCTTATACCAGTCCAAACTTCCCACTACATACTGGGGAGAATGTATTTTGACAGCCACTTACTTGATTAATAGACTTCCCAATTCAGTGTTGAACAACAAGACACCTTTTGAAATACTGCATCACCTATCTCCCACCTACTCTCACCTTAGGTCTTTTGGATGATTATGTTTTCCTACACTGAAGATTTATAAAGATAAATTTGATCTAAGATCCACACCCCACATATTTGTGGGTTATCCTTGCAACACAAAAGGGTATAAGGTTCTAGACCTATGCACCAAGAAGATACATGTTTCCAGAGATGTGACATTCCAAGAAAATATTTTTCCTTTTGCTCTATCTGAATCTAATCCTAGTTTTAGCACTGTATTAAGAACCTTGCATACTGATCCAAACATGTTAAAATCTACTGATAACATTTTTAACAAAGTACTTGTGTTGGAAGATGATATTACCTTTACTGTCACTAACAATAATCTACCTGAGTATTCACCTACACATACACCTTTAGCAGCATTAGACACTGACCACTCATTGGCTCCTGCTTCACCACCAACACATAACCAAATTCCAAACAATTGTTCCCCATCAGACACCATCACTCAACCTCTAGTCCAACCTGTAAACCTCAGGAGATCCAGTAGACCACACAACATTCCTACTTACCTGAAAGAATACACTTACACATTACCTTCCTTACAACATCAATCACCAACCCCATCTTCTAATCTTGTCTTTCCTTCATCCCATTTGTCCCTCATAAGTTTCAATAAAGATAATCAACATATAGTTAAAGTTTTTCTCCATGACACTGAACCATGTTCATATGAGGAGGCATCACTTGATCCTGTTTGGCAAGCAGCAATGACATCAGAAATTGAAGCATTGTATGCTAATAATACTTGGGATCTTGTTAAACTACCCATAGGGAATAAGACAATTGGATGCATGTGGGTTTACAAGATCAAACATAAGGCTGATGGTATAGTAGAAAGGCTGAAAGCTAGACTTGATGTGAAAGGTTATACTCAACAGGCTGGCATTGACTATAATGAAACTTTCTCTCCAGTAGTCAAGATGACTACAATCATAATTTTAATCAGCATGGCTGTTAAAAAGGGATGGAATTTATACCAGCTAGATGTGAACAATGCTTTCCTTCATGGAGACTTATATGAAGAAGTATACATGGACACACCTCCAGGCCTCATGATAGATGACACAAGGTTGGTTTGCAGACTTAAGAAGTCCTTGTATGGACTGAAACAGGCAAGCAGACAATGGTATGACAAGCTAGCCCAAGTCTTGTGTTCAAGGGGATATTCTCATTCAGAGAGTGATTACTCTCTATTCTACAGAAAGATTGGGAGTTCTTTGGTTTTTGTTGCTATTTATGTTGATGATATTATCTTGACAGGTACTGATGTTGAAGAAATCACTTCTCTAAAAGGTTACCTTCATGATAAATTCAAGATCAAAGACTTAGGAAGACTCCAAAACTTTCTTGGTTTGGAAATATCATATAAGGATTGTGGAGTCTTAATTTCTCAAAGAAAGTTCACCTTAGATTTGCTGAAAGAATTTGAATGTTTGAGCTACACACCAGTGACATCACTTCTTGAATCTACAGTCAAGCTCAAAGCAAGTGAAGGCCTATTGTTGAAGGATCCTACACATTACAGAAAGTTGGTAGGCAGACTGAATTTTTTTACTAACACAAGAATGGACATAGCATTCAGTGTCCAACATCTTAGCCAATTCCTTCAGAATCCCAGAGAACCACACCTCAAGGCTGCATGCCATGTTCTAAGATACCTAAAAAATGATCCTTATTTGGGTATATATTTGTCCAACAACACAAACTGCTCAATAATTGCATATTGTGATTCAGATTAGGCTGCATGCCCTGATAATAGAAAGTTAGTAAGTGGTTATGTAGTGTTGATGGGAGATAGTCCTATTACCTGAAAGTCCAAGAAGCAAACAACCATATCTCTGTCCTCAGCAGAGGCATAATACAAAGCAATTAGAAAGGTGGTAGGAGAAATAGTATGGCTGGGAAGGTTGTTGACAGAGCTGAACTTGACATGTACCTTGCTCATATCTGTGTTTTGTGATAGTCAGGCAGCCATCCACATAGCCAGGAACCCTGTGTTCCATGAGAGAACAAAGCACATAGAAGTGGATTGCCATTTTGTTAGAGATAAACTGCAAGGAGGTCTCATTGCACTTCATCACATTCCAACTGGAGATTAGCTAGCAGATGTCCTGACCAAGGCCTTGCCAAATATCAAGCATTCCATTATTTTGCACAAGTTGTTTGTGAGCTTCCCACCTCCAACTTGAGAGGGGGTGTTGAGATAAATATTATTATTAACCTATTGTAATTAGACTAGCTGGCAGATTAGTTAGTTAGTTTTTCTGTTAGTTAGTTAGTTAGGCCTTGGGTATTGTGCATCAAGTAGTTAGTTAGCTAAGCTTCTAGATCTTTCTTACATTGTTGTATATATAGAGTGTAATCAATATGAAGTAATTCAGTTTTTCATTTTCCCAATTCACACGGTTTGCTCCTCTTTCTCTCATCTCGAATCTCAGCTTTCCATGTTCATCAATGGAGGAATGATCTTCTCCAGCTTTGTTTGTTTCAATAGACAACGTCTCAATATCCATTGCAGATCTCAAAAAACTTGTCGCGGAAAACTCCTTTTCCCTGTCGTCCTACGAAGTCTATACATGCCTCAAAACTATAACCGATCTAAAACAATTAGTCGAACAGGTTACGTGCGAAGTAATCCCAAGGAAGAAATTCTCTTTCAGAAACAAATCAACGAAGAAAATCACAACGCAAAACGACATCATATCAGAAGTTCCAAATGTGGAATCAAAGGATTCAGTGTTAAGGGTTTTGGATTCGCCAGGGTTTAGGGGCAAAGAAAATGAGGTATTAGTGAAGGAATTCGGTAGGGGTAATGATGAAGAGATCAGGGAATTTGTTTTATCAGATTTATAGGGTTGTGATGTGAGATTAATGGGAAGTGTGAGGGCATTGTTTGTGCATAAATTGATTGATTGTAAGCTATATGTTGGACCTATTTTTGGGTCAGTGTTGATTGAAGAAGTAACGAATTGTGTGTTTGTTATGGCTTCACATCAGATTCGAATTCATCAAGCTATGTGATTTTTATCTTTGAGTGAGAAGTAGGACGATTATCGAGGATAGTGATGGTGTAAGGTTTGCACCATATTGCTTAAAGTATGAAGGGATTGAGAAGGATCTTGAGGAAGCTAATCTTGGTGAAGAGACAGGGAATTGGTTGAATGTAGATGATTTTAAGTGGTTACGAGCAGTGCAGTCTCCAAATTGGTCAATTTTGCCGGAAAATGAACGCTTTGGCACAGTTGATATGGAAGAACAATCAGAGGGAAGAGAAATGAAGAACAATAGAGGAGAAGTTATATGGAAAATTTGAGAGAATGGGTAAAAGGGGAATGGGTTATCCTCTAGAGGGGTCGGGGCAGGTCGGGGCATTGGGTTAAAAATAGGGAATAAGTTTTTTAAAAAATTTGGGTAATTTGGGTCAATTTTGGGGATTCCGTCAAATGAGGGGTAATTTTGGTGAAATTAATAACGGGAGGGGTAAAATTAACTTCATTTTAACAGCGAGGGTAAAGTCAAACTATAAACCAAAGTTGAGGGGTATTTTTGACCATTTTCCCTTAAATAAACTCACTGGTCGAGATGGATATTGTTTCATTTTCAATAGGTGCAACACTCGGTGATGAAGGTGATGCCGATCATCTTTTCAAGGTGTATGTCATTAGCATTTGTTCATCTTTTCAAAAGTATTTTGGTGTGAAGCAATTTGTGTTTGGTTAATTATTCTAAAAAAACACTTTTGAGCAGTAATTAGTGTTTGTCTAAACTTTTAAAAAGAAGTTACACTTAGTAGGCGTTTGGCTATGCGATATCATATCACGATATGAAATCGTGAGATGGAATCAGCGTGTGGACGTGCGATTTTACGTTGATTCCATATCATGAGATGTGATTTCATATTCTCTAAAAACCATGATATGAAAATTTATATCATGATTTGAGATATTTTTAATACAAAAATTGATCCACAAGTTTATATTTTGTTAAAACAACCCCACATTTATATCTACTAATCATTTATTTCATATGTAAATAAAATTTATAATCACATCATTACTTTTTAAAATTGATTATTCTCACCGACATAAAATTTATTTTTCTCACCAACATATATTCACTTTAACTCACACCAATCGATTATTGAGTAATACTTTGTTCTCTTCATTTACTCCAACACCTAATTTATTACTTCTACTGTTTTATATTTATTACAACTCAAAGTAACAATGTTGGTTTGACTTCTTGGTCACATGATCAAGAAATGCAAGTTCAACGTGAGAAAATTGTCCATACTATGTGGGAGGATTATATTAAAAACTAGTACACTACAATTTATGTTCACTTTTTTTTATTGAATTAAAGTTTGATGAATTAAAGTTAGATGAAACTGTTACTTAAGTAGAGAACGAATAACTTTGTAATAATTTATTATGCGATTTTATAAATTTTTATTTATTTGGTAAGATTGAATAAAAAATTGGGGCTATTTTAATAGTTGTACAACTTATGGAATTCTTATGTTTATGAGAAAATATACAACACAAAATTTTCATATCGCATGTCCAAACAAAACTTCAATTTCATTTCATAATTTCATATTATGATATCATATCATGATACCATATCGTATGGCCAAATGGGCCCTTAGAAGCAATTTTTAAAAGTTAAGTCGAATGCTTATTTCAAAAGTATTTTTCAAATTAATTAACCAAATATAAATTGTTTCTCATCAAAATAAAATATTCAAAATAAATTGATCTAAAAAATTTGGCCATACAAGCTCTTACTATTGACACAATACTCCTCAAACTACAGAATGTGCACATGCAAAGTTCAAGTGTTGGACAAATTCCTCCGCCAAAAGAAGCAAAGATCGGTGTGTTCATTTCCAAACAAATATTGTGCAGGATGAGTATGTAAGTTTACTAAACATTGTCAAACATCTACCTAAATATTTGGACATTTTCTATTTTAATACTACCTATTTAGGAGGAGAAAAGAAGATGCATAAGAGATGTAGCAGAAAGTGTATTTCATTGAAGAATTTTTACAAACAGGTAGAGATCAAAGCCCTTACTAGCCAGCGGAGAACACCAACATCTACAAAAAAGGACTAAACAATCAGCAAAAAGAGAAGAATTACCACAAGAAGAAGAAAATCAGTGAGAGCCAAGCATTGAGAAAGCAGAGCAGTTGGGAAATGCTCAAAACTTTTGAGAAGCGGTAAATTATTCAGAAAGGTGAATAGTTTAGTTGCAGGTAGAGCTGCACGTGTTGCGCTATCAGTAGAAAGATAAGTGTTTCCCGTTCCAACTTGTTTCTCATACTCTCTTTATTAGTCCGTTTCATAACAAATGTTTTTTCTATCCAATGGCATGTTTTATTTTGATGCATATATATATCTTTAATTTAAAACTACAAGATTCAAAACCAAACAAATAAATTAGTAGATGTTACAAGTTGAAGTAGATTTTGTCTTTGATAATGTTACTTTTTAACTTGATTTTTCTCAACATATCACTAATTCGTTCTTTATTTTTTTTTATGTTACTATGTTAGTCTTGGTATTGAAGTACCTGATTTGTCTTGTAGAATATCAATGCATAAAAGCTAAATTCCAATTATCCAATTAGACTATATTTGACTTTCAATTAAACACAATGCACCAGTTTGATCCAATCACTCAATGAAACTAATAGATTTATCATCTATTGTATGTTTTGTAGGGTTGATACATTGATTATGATTTCTGAAGTAGTACAATAAATGGAGCCCTGAGGTCTATAATATTGGATAGAAGAAATTGCAGAATAATGACATTGAACATTGTCTTATTAAATATCATAATGGAGATGGTTCTGGACTTCTTTATACAAATTTACGGTCATTAGTAAAGACCACAAACTCAAGCAGAAATATAACTAGCCAGGGAAGAAAAAAGAGCAAAAAAATCTAACTATAAGAAAGAAACAAAAGTCTATTTGAAACCAATATTCTTGGTGTTGGAGGAAGAAGAATGTAACAATGAAGATGCAGAAAAGCTTGTATTATTGCTTTGCAAGTACAAGCTATGAATCTTTGAAGATGGCCCTCCATCACTACTACTCTTATTGTCTCCTCCATCTTTAAGGAGCATATCAACTTTTTGGTACTCTTCTCTTTCATGTCTTATCTCTTTCAGCATTGCTGCGACATCTTTCATCGTTGGTCTATCATCTGGTGATGGATTAACACACAGCATAGCTACTCCTATAGTCTGCATCATCTCATCAACTTCTGATTCGGGATGAGCACATAAGCTCACATCTAAGACTTCATCACTGCCTCTTTTCTGCCTCACCCAATCCACAATGTGTACTCCATCTGGTATTGTAGGATCAATTGGCTGCTTTCCTGTTAACACCTCTAACACAACTACTCCAAAGCTATAAACATCACTTTTCTCTGTTATTTTCATCATGTATCCATATTCTGCACAAGATAATATATACATGTGTATTAAAGATGTAATGTATGTAATTATAGTGTGATATTGTAAAGTGGTACTACGACTTGTGACGAACCTGGTGCTATGTATCCGTAGGAGCCAGCTACTGTATTGGAGGATCGAGCAAAATCTCCATCATCGACGAGTTTGGCTATACCAAAATCTGCAATGTATGGCTCAAAGTCAAGACCAATGAGAATGTTGTTGGCCTTGATGTCCCTATGAACAATTGGAGGTGTACAATCGTGGTGTAAATAAGCAAGCCCTTGAGCTGCACCTAGGACAATCTTGTATCTCAATTCCCACTCCAAACATCCATCACTTCGTTCGTGTAGAAGGCTACCTAGGCTTCCATTAGGCATGTAGTCATACATGAGTAACCTAGTGTTTTGATTCCAGCAGCAACCTAAGAACTTAATGATGTTCTTGTGACGGATGGAGCCAAGGGTTTTTACCTCGGTTGAGAAAGAATCGCGAACACCTCCACTAATTCCTGACTTTAAATTTTGGCAGTTGTATCCAGTTGCCAATGTGGTTGGCCATAGCTTCTTGACTGCAATTGCTTCACCATTTTCTAGTTCTGCACGATAAACAACCCCGGAGCATCCCTTTCCAATAACATTGGATTCCACTAGGCATCTCAAAATTTGTTCAACCGAAAAATTCAACTTCTGGAATGGAGTAAACTTCCAAGCCGATGAATCCCCTCCTCCAAATTCAGAATCATTATCTTCTCTACTCATTTTCCTCACTCTGTAAACTGCCAGCATTCCAAGGAGTGCCAAGGCTATAGTCACCACAGAAAGGAGTGCAATTGCCAATTTCAGCCTCCATGACCGTCTTACATTGCTATTACTCATCATTCCCCCGTCTTCAACATTGCTCAAGAAACAAGAATCATGTCCCAATGAGCACAAACCTTTGTTGCCAGCCATCTCTGCGGATGATAATTGCCTGAACAACTTATTATCAGGGAGGTAGCCGGTAAAATTGTTGTAGGAAACATTCAAGGAAACCAGATTTTCAAGCCCTGAAAGAGACAACAGGTCTCCTTCAAGCTTGTTGTGGGAAAGATCTAGTACTGAAAGTTTTTTTAAGGCAGATATCTGCGGTGGGACTACCCCACTCAAGAGGTTCCAGCTTAAATTCAAGGCAATGTCAAGTGTCTGAATGTCAAACAATTCCACTGGCATGTTCCCTGAGAGCTCATTGCTGCTGAGATCAAGCAATTGAAGGCTTGAACAATTGCCGAGAGTTGGGGGAATCGCTCCAGAGAAGGCATTCTTACTAAGAACAAGCCGGTTAAGGTTAGCAAGTTGACCATAGCTAGCTGGAATCTGTCCGTTAAACTGATTCAAGGAAACATCCAAAATCTCTAGCCTACTGAGAGAAGAAAGAGAGCTAGGTAAATTCCCACTTAGAGTGTTATTAGATAGATTGAGCATTTGCAGTGTCTTGCAATTGCCAATCTCCTCAGGAACGGATCCTATAAGGTGGTTCTCGGAGAGATCAAGAAAACTAAGGTTGTCTAGAAATCCTATCTCTCTTGGAATTTGTCCGCTAAGTTTATTGCCAATAAGTCGTATACGAATAAGAGAGCTACAATTACCTATCTCAGGTGGGATAAAACCAGAAATATCATTGGAAATCAACAGAAGCTTCGTTAAATTAGTTAACTGAAAAAGGTCAGGAGGTAAGCTACCAGTAAGAAAATTATGTGATAAGTCCAGAGCTTGTAGGCTTCTGCAACCACCCAATGCAGGAGGAATACTTCCTTCAAGCTTGTTCTGCCAAGCAAAGAATACATTTAGCTCCTTCAACTGCCCCATTTCCGGAGGAATTGAGCCTGAAATTTGATTCGTATCCATCTGAAACTGTAACAGATTTGTCGCATTAGAAAGAACAGATGGGATTGAACCAGAAATGTTGTTGTTACTAATCATCAACTCTTGGAGATTCGTAAGGTTCCCGAATGACCAAGGGATGCTCCCGCTTAAAAAATTCAAAGAAAGATCAAGAATAACCAAACTTTTGCAATTCCCAATTTCATCAGGAATTAGCCCATCAAGATTATTTTGCCAAAGCAGCAACTTTTCTACTTTCTGAAGCTTTCCCAACTCTGCTGGCAGTGAACCTGACAGACTATTTTGGTATAAATACAAGTCAACTAGCGCTGAGCAGTTGCCTATTTCTGAAGGAATTTTTCCAGAAAGCATTGTAGTATAAATAGATAATACCTGAAGCTTTCCCAAGTTACCCAACGATGGAGGAAGCGAACCTGAAATTTTCGTATCAGCAAGTCCCAACACTATCAAGTTCTTGCAATTCCCAAGCTCATCCGGAATTTTCCCACTAATATCTTTATTCCCTCCTGCTCTTATATTTTCTAAAACTCCAAGTTTTCCAAGTTCGGAAGGAAGATTTCCGCTAAACATATTGTCAAAGATAATAAGATTTTTCAGGTTAATGCAATTGCCAACCTCTCCTGGAATTTCCCCTGTTAGTTGATTAGAGTTCAAAATCAAATCTTCAAGATTTCTAAGGTTACCAATAGTTTTCGGTATGGTACCAACAAGACCATTTGAACTAACATCAAGTGTTACAAGTGAAACACAATCTCCAATATCCTGTGGGATTGTTCCAGTGAGATTAGCACCAGAAATGATCAGTTTTTGCAAGGATTGTAAAGAGGACAGATTAGAAGGAAAAGGAAGAGCCAACTGAATAAACTGAATATCAATTTGTGTAACGAAAAGATTAGAAGAACAAACTATATGAGACCATTTACAAGGATTGGAATCTGAAGGATTCCAGTTTGAGAATGTTTGAGGAATTGGTGAATTAGTAGAATGAAGCCAAGAAAACAGGACATCAACTTCATTTGAAGGAAGAGCAAAGTTATGTAATAGAAGAAAAAAAGTTAGAAAGACAACAAGATTTGGGAGGTCCAAGAATCGTCTCGACATTGGCATTTGCATTGGGCATCAACTTCCAAATTCAAAATAATTTTCTTAGGTGAAATGCATTGGAGAGTTTGTTTATATTTTGGTTAAAACGCAGAATCTAGCTTTGCAGGGAAGCAAGAAAAGAAGAGACAATACAATAATTAGTTATTAAAGATTTGAAATAGTCACAAACAACTCCACCATCTTTCACCTCGGGGTTCTCTGCTGCATTATTATTAGTAGATGCCACCATGTGTTGCTGCATTGTTTTCCTCAAAACTCATTGTTGGTCTTGCTTTGGTATCTGAGCTCATTGCCTCTCCACTCTATTCATGTTTCTGCAATTTTGATTTCAAACTAAGTAAAATAAACACTTCTCATGAAACTCATTTCTCTTTTCTCTCATTACCATTTTCCAATAATGAGATGTTAGAAAACGAGGCATTGTCTTTGCACAAAATCTAACAGGTCGTTTCGTAGAGTGTATCAGAAAAAAAAAATGTATGTAATACTTTTGTGTATTACTAGTATCTTGTTTGATACTCCGTCCATTCCATATTAATTTAAGCTTTGAGCCATTTTTCATTTTTCAAATTAACTTAAGTTTTCAATTTTCAAGACTATTTTTAAAATATTCTTCCAATTTTACCCTTTAAGTTAGTATTGAAATTAGTTATTATAATTAATGTTTAGTTATTTTTGACAATAATTAATAAGGGTAAAAATGGAAAATTATGTTCAATTTATGTCCTAACCTACTTTTCTTAAAGGGTGTGAAACACCTCAAAGCTTAAGTTAATATGGAATGGAGGGAGTACATTTTTTTCAATCTATGTACAGTGGGTGTAGCTACATGGTTGTCAAGACACCTTTCGTCGAAAAAAATATCATATATACAAGTAAAATGATGTAGGAAATGATTAAATAACATGTATTGGACATATTTAACACAACAAGCTATTGTAGCCCAGTGGTTTCAGATGCTTGTAATTAGGCAATGCTCGCGTGTTTAAATCTTACTAGTAGCAAATGTTTTTTCCACTTTTTGAAAAGAACTTTGTTGTGCTATTTTTGGACACCTTTTGTGAAATTCTTGGCTCCGCCACTGTCTACGTATAACGACACAATTGTCCCTCAAAACTTTTTCTATATCTCTTCCATCATATTTGTGATTGGTATTTTTGTAAACAAATGTTTCATTTTAGAAACTATGTATTTCAATTTACATGTTATTTTTAATACACCAAATCAAATATTGCATAAGAAATAATATCAACATAACTAATGCGAACATAATTAATACAAACATTATTAATATACTATATAGAGCATTATTCTTTTACACCCTAACAAACAACGCCTAAAAAAACATGAAAATGTTTGGTCGAGTGTAGTGCCTAATGTGGATACAACATCTTAAACGAAATGTTCTACAACGTTTAACCTAAATATCCATTTGATAAAATAGATAAGGAAGCCAACGTCGTGTTAACGTCCCTATTTTAACTAAATTTGTAATGCCTTCATATATCCTACATTTCTATTCTATTACATACAAATGGGTTCATCGTTCCTTAAATAATTAATTATATTCGTAAGATACAAATATTTAGTCTTAACCTTTTCAATTTGTTTACCCTAATAGTGTCGAAAAACCATCATCCTTACAAACTTCAGATTTTTTCCCATATACATTACTCTTTTGTTCCAATGAAGCTGATTTATTGTGTATCAATAAATCAGCTCCATTATGTACACTATTTATGATGAACACAATCTTTTGTGTAAAGCAATCAATAAGTATTGTGGTGGAATGGTAAGTACTTTATCCTTCAATATAGGACTTTTGATGTGAATTCAAATATAATCGAACTTCAATGTGGATAACAAACACCAGACGAGTACAGTGAGGTAAATTAAAGAAGGGCCCAGATCTTAAGGCCAAACCATGTGAAACTAAGAGTGTAGAGAGGTGGTTCATTTTTTTTTTTCAACCATAACTCTGACGACACAGTTGCTATCATGTGGAGTATGACTTTTAAGATATACTACTAGTAATTAAGTTGCATTATTTTAAAGCCAAAAAATGATTTCATATTGTAGGTTTAATATAAGTAATATATTTACCTTAACTATGCCCTAACTTCTAGGACTTACCTTGGGAACATCCAATTATGGAATCTTTAGCTCTTTTTTGTTTGTTAACATCACGTTCGCCGTATCCAAACCCCTCCACCCTTCTTTTTCTTATTTTATACGCTTTCTGTTTTAAATTAAGCAATTTATTTTGATTTCGTACGAAATTTAAGTAAATAAATATATGAATTTTATGGTCTAAATTTAAAGATTTGTCAAATACATTCAAATATTATTTAATTTGGTGATCTTAATCAGTCATGTGAAAAATTAAATTAAAAATTGCTAAAAAAAGAGGAAAGGATAAAAAAAATTTGAAACACAAAGAAAAAAAAAACTAGGTCAGACAACTTAAAACGGGGAGTAATAACAATATTAATAAAAAAAAATCGATGTATTGCAAGTTTGTTCCTAGCTAGTACCTTCCTAAAAATACTCCTTTAGAATTAATACCAAGAAACCCCCTAAATCAGTCACTTTTTACATGTTTAATATAATACTTAAAATTATGAGTTGTTGTTATCTTCTCTAAACAATGACATTTCATATTTAAAAAAGGCTCTTGTAGAATGTAGTGGCATAAAAAGTAATGCAACTTTTTTTTATAGCGTGTGCAAGCTAGAAAGTAGACCAAAAAGAACATTCTGTGAATTTCACATTAACTTTTTAAAATAAATTATTTTTTGTTAGTATTTTCCTTTTTTTCCTTTTATTATTTATTATTTTTCTTCAAATCTCTACATGTTTTGCTAAGAACATTAAACTAATTACCATACAATAATAGTAACATCACAAATAAAATAAAATAGAATAAAAAATTAGTTGAAAATTACGACTGAGTTTTATCATAACAGTAAATTTAGTTTAAAAAATGTAATTCTAAAATGAAAATAATACAAAAAAAAAAAAACGGAATATTGGTGCAAGGGAAAAAAGTTTTGATTTTTTTTTCTTCTTGAAAATCCAAAAACTTTATTCTTTTTTAACAGTCAACTCCAGTTGGAAATCTGTATTTAAATGACAGTAAACTTAAAATTGATCATGAAAGCAAATTTTATCTCAAGTTCAAATAAAATTTACTGACTAATAATAAATTTGATTGAAAAGATTGAATATTAAAATGTACTCAAAATAAAAAATTTTAACTAAGAAATTGTTTGAATCCCTTCCTCAGTTTGACTTGTAACATTTGAAACTTCATTTAACAGGGAATCAAACTGCCATCTTGGTGTGGAAGAATTATTTGCCACAACACATCCAAGTAAGCAAGAACGACATTAGCAAGAGTTATTTCTCCATGATTAAATAGGACATGACATAGTTGCAGTTTATTGAGGACATGACCTCAAATAGAAAGGTCTGGAGGACATGAGTTAAGATTGAATGTTAATACACGTTAGTTAAAGCATGTCATCCAATATTGATTCGTGTGATATTTTTATCAAACATAGAAATATAAACTAATGTAATAACGTATAAATTTGAATAATGATTTTAGTACTTAAAGTTTACTTTGTTAAGTGTTGGTTTTGAACTTCACTTTGAACCATGAGGTCGCAAGTTCGAACCAGTCTCATCACCTCAAATTGGGGAGGAGGGCAGGTTTTAAACCAGTGCACCTAAATAGTTTTAGTGCTCTTAGAGTTCCTAATGAAATATATCTCATACCTCAAGCTATATATACGTATATATAGATATTTCCCCCCGAAGTTAACGGGTGCATGTGCATTCTCACATTGACATGTGAGTTCGTCTCTGATCGTAAGATGTCACGACCCTGACTCGTCACGAGTGGCACCCACAATAACCCCGGTAGGAAAACCATCTAATTTCTAACATACAGTCCATTAACAACATAAAATAAATAGTTTTTTTAATACCAAAACATCTTTCATAGAATAAAAGTCGAGTCTTAAAAACAATCGCGGAAAATTCCTTAGAAACTGAAACTCGTGTACTAAAACTCTACATAGTCTAGAGTAAGGGGATGCAACCCCAAAAAAATGAATCTAAAGAGTCTGAATCCGAATAGATGGACTTAGAGTAAAGAGGGATTCACAACAACTTGGAAGAAGTACATCATCCTTGGATTCAGTTAGCGTTGGAATCACAATTGAAGTCGCGAAACATCTCATGAATATGTCTTGTACTCAACAAAGAAAGAGAAAGTGTAGTATCAGTACATAACCATTGTGTACTATGATAGAATCATCGGACAAATCCAAGGATACAAATGTAAACACATAACTAAATCATAGTACAACAAGACAACACATACATCAATCAAGTTAGTAATGCAACAAGACTCTTGGTCACTGATCCCGAGTGATTAACGTTTCAACGACACTTCATCCAATTCTAAGTGTCAACGATCGCTAGTCAGTATATAACCCAACTAAATGAGTTGGGTTGAATCCCACAGGGAGTGGTACATGTTTAAGATTCAATAAAAAAGTACGAATATGTTCAAATCAGCCAAAGGAATAGACATTTACGAATAAAAACATAATTCAAATTAAGGGGTGACACGAATGTCAAATAACAGGAGGTTTTGGTTTGAAATTATCAGCTATAACAACAACAAATAACACAATAATAACAATAATTAGACGGGTTCTTGGGATGTGATTCGATTATAGGCTAATGTAGACAAATGGGTAATTGCAACTGTTAGAAAATAGTTGAATGTTAGTGAATAAGCTAGACTATAGAGGAGGTAAACTTTCTCTCGAACAATTTACCCTGAATGAAGTCAATTTCTCTCAAACATTGACAAGCATACAAAATAAGAACAACCTACGCCTTAGTCCATTCACTCTCTCGAGCTGAATGTGTGGAAAAGGGTTTAGGATTTGCTAACTCGAGCTGAATCCATGACAACCCAATACCCACAAACCATCAATCAATAATCTTGGTTTTAAAACCTCTCTCTCGAGCAAGCCAAAAACACGAAGGTAGAACTACATTTGCAACTACAATTCTTTAAGTTAAACCACAATTAATGATTGAAATCACTTCTAAACAGCATTTAAACTAACAATTAGCAATACCCATAAATTAAATCAGCCCATAATCACATAATCACACCCCAAGAATTGGGGTTTTAGCTAGACATCATAAAAAGATAAAAATCGTTACCAAATTGTGTTTCCATCAACTAGGTAAGATTAATTTCATCTTTACAAAGGTCCAAAATTGACCCACTTCTAATTCCTCAAAAGTGAAAAACTTCAATTCTTCAAAGCTAAGGAAAACATGTCTCAACACTCAGAGTTCAAATTGAAAATTAATTCTAAAGATTGTTTAGAATAAAACTTGATAAAAGATTTAACGTTTGAAAATGTATTTATAGTTGCCAAAAATATGCTGCAAAGGACCATTCGGCGCAGTAAGTCGGGCTCATCGATCAACTCGACGATCCGCCCTTTGGTCAATTCCATCGCCTTTTTGCTTTGGCCTTCAGCATCCTCCAGGTCTGTAACTTTAGGCGATCTAACTCTGCATCGCGGAATCACTCGGTGATCCTCCGACTGCTCCTTTCACTCGCCAACTTGATTTTCTCCTTCAGGGCTTGGCAAACTGGAACTTTAGGCAGTCAAATGGCCACTCAGTGACTCGCCAAATGGACTTGGCGATCACCAGGCTCTCTTTTCTTCCTTCTTTCAGCTCGCTTCGTTCCTTTTTGTAAATTAGTGTCCATTCTTTGTTCCTTAATCTAAATACCTGGAAATCAAGGATTTTACATCAGTTATTGGCACAAAATAAACATTTGAGGACACTAAATCTATCCAAATAAAGCCCTAAATGAGTCCAATTCTTGGACACATCACTGACTTACACATTTACATGAAGTATGTCCCACATGGACACAAACAATCCCGGTTCATTCAAGGAACCAACACATAAGATAATAGTCAAACATATACCAGGCGTGATACGTGAGTCAACCGTTAGTAAACCTGTACCGCCATTATATTCTAGCCAACCAATAAGATATCTCGTACCAGATATGGTACCCGAGTCAATCGTACATGAGCCAACCAATAGGATATTGTGTATCAGGCATCGTACCTGAGTCAACTCAACTGTTAGTAGCACAACACAATCTCAATCACAATGAAATACAATCACACTTGTAATGCAAGTAAACAAACACCTTCATTTCATGAGATTATCAACAATTCAACATTTCACATTCAATTCTTATGTTTTTTCCAACATGCATTGTACACATTTCACTATAGAGATAGTTAACATGCATGCATACATCCATAAACTTGGAAAACAATAACCATCACCTACCTCAAATCAAACAGCTTCCAATTGAACCTAAGCCTTTCCTTTGTTATGAATCTCAGCTTGTTCTTGGTCTACAATAATAATATAATGCAAAATTAACCTCGCATGGCCTAATTATATCTGAAATATACTCAAATCCTTAACCCCCAGGCCATTCTCATGATTATCTCTACCCAAATTAGAATTTTTCCACCATTAAATCAAACAAAACCCTTCCCTATGATAATCACCATAAATTCTAACCCCAAGAATCAAATTACTAAGTTAGGGGAGAAATTAAATTAACTTTATTGATGAAAATGAAGAAAAAAGCCTTCGGTTGCCCTTTCACTTCTACAACACGTACTTGCCAAATAATGAGCAGTTTTGGAGAATTTACTACATAAAATCACGACTAACTCCGCTATAGCATCCCAACCCACTATAGCAGCTTGCATGGGACAGAAACTCGGAAATCTTTCCAAAAATCTCCATTTCGCAATATATCTTTGAACTTTGACATTCTTAACTATCCCATTCACAAGTATTACTTTAATGGTGCAGGACTACGAGGCCACGGATTCAAGTGAAGCAAACAATATTCAAATTGTGGGATGAACTAGAAAATGCTAAGATCAGAACCATTTTTCAAGTTGCTCCTATCATTGTGATGTGCTTTATCTATAATGATACTATCTTTATCTGGAAAAAAAAAGAAATATTGTATTACATTGTGGGCATATTCTCTTGGAAAGTTGATTCATGACATAAATGATACTATCTTTAAGTTTACTATAATGAGGTATCATTGGATTCAAAATTTACCTAAACCCCGGCCACATCTAGTACAATTTCTGGAAAAATACAAACCAAAAACAGAATACAAGCTGGTGAAATGATTTGCCCACCATATGGGTGGTTCAAATGTAACACAAATGGCGTTTCTCGGGGAAATCCTGGCCCTAGCTCAGCAGCCTTCCGTGAGAAATGAGAATGGGGATGTAATAGGAGTTAAAGGTATCAAATTACCTGACAGTTCTAACATAGTTACAGAAGTTATTGCTATCAGAGAAGGGTTAAAATTTTGCATAGACATGCAACTAACTCCTGTCATAATTGAGACAGGCTCTCTTACCATGGTGAATATTTTTTATGGTATTTGGAAAGTGCCCTGGAGGGTATTGGAGGTCAACTCTATAAACAAATTAAGGGAAGGAGTGGTGGTTACTATTCAACATGTCCTGAGAGAAGGGAATACTCTAGCAGACTTTTTGGCTAACCTAGTTTTTTTATTTTGGAGGTGATTTTCAGATGAATAGTTTTCAAGATGTCCTATCTAATAGAAAAAATCATTAATCTAGACAAACAACATACTACAAATCTAAGAATATGGCAATTTAACAGAAGATGAACTGGAGCAAGCTAAGTCCTACAAGACATAGATCACTCTAGCATAAAGTAAAGATAGTAAGATTTTTATTTCATAAGCAATTAGCAGCATTGTACGATTAATGTCAATTGCCTAAAGTTATTTCATGATTGATCGTTTGGAACCATCGCACCTGGTGAGAGCTTGAGGTGTTCGTGGTGGTTACACACCAAGGCAAACATATAGATTGTCATATCAGAGTTTTTCGAGTCTGTGAACGAAGGATCCAACTTACGGGCCGTAAGTTGAACTACCTGTATTGTCAAACAGTCAAAAATTTCAAAAAGTGTGAATTTTGGGATCCAATTCCTACGAATCCATTCTACGGGTCGTAAAACTACTATGGGCTGCCATTTGGACCCATAGAATGGACTTTTGAGCCCAAGAATTAAATATAAGTTCCACGGATGTGATCTACGATCCGTAGAACAAACCACGAACCGTAGATGGACTCGTAGAAGGTTTTCTTTAGATTTTAAGAAGGGTAGTTTAGTATTTTCCATGCCTTTCTAAGCCTAAACCACGATCCTTTTCAACTAATTAATAGTCTAAACAGTGTTAAAGCATTCTTTTATGTTTTTTAACACTTCAAAGACTTAGAGCAAGGGTTCAAGAAGAGAAAAACTAGGGTTTTCTAACGTTCTTCAAATTTTGTCGATTTCGCCAAGAACTTTGTTTTTCCCATGTATGTAAGGCTATCATAGTGATGGACTGAGTTCGTCCTCATGCCCTACATCCTTAGTTTTGAGTATTCTTGAGATGAGTTATCGTTGAATTCTGAGTTGTTATTCCTAATTTTTTAGTTGCTATATATTATGCATTGAGATTTTTGAGTTGATTGTTTATGTCTATTTTCAACATGAACCCTATTATTTGAGTATTCATTAAGTTATTGTTGAGAATCTTTTTAATTGAACAGTTATCTTAAATTGATTTTCAAAGAAAGTAAAGCAAGTGGTTCACTCATGCTCTCAAGCCCCCCCCCCCCCCGGAATTTGCAGCATCAATCACCTTCTTAACCTGATCAACCAACTGGAGATCTTTAAATGCAAACACATACATAGAGAAGCAAATTGTACAACTGACTTCCTGTCAAAACAAAGCCACAAATCAGACATCATTCATCACTTTTACACTCATCACCAACTCCCTATTGCAGCTAAGGGAAGTAACTTATTGGAGAAAATGGGAGTAGTAAATTTCAAAAGAAAGAAACTCAAAAGGATAAAACAGCCTCCATGAGACTGTTTCTCTTTTCTGGTTTAGATTTCTCTATACATTTTGTGTTCATAATCTTTTCAACTGGGCTATTTCTCCCTAGTTATAGCTTCTTTGAATAGGTTTTGTTTTATTTTCTTCTTACTTTGTAAGGGAAGAGTTTCCTTTGTTTATGTTTCCTAGTTACTTTGTATCGAGAGGAGTCCTCTCTTTTAGGTGCATAGTTAGTAGGTTTCACCTTATAGTATATGGGCATGAGTTGACTATCCTTAGTAGGAAGGTCAACTTATGAACCAACATAGGATCGGAGGTAAGGTTTATATCCCCCTCCTTGTATTTTGTTTTATTTTTGTTTTAATGTTAAGGCTGGGATGTTGCTCATCCCCTGGCCCCCTCAAGGGTCGTTAAAATAAAATAAAAAGTAAAGAGGAGCTTTGAGGAAAGTTTAAAGAGACATTTTGAGTAAAGTTTATGGGAACTAGTGATTTCCAAATTTATCATTTGTACATTGAGAAAAGAGAAACTTTGATTTCTAAAAGAGTATCGAGTTCAGAGTTATCTCAGAGCAATTACCTCTTTTAAAAGGATATTTTCAGCAATTACCTCAAATTGAGAAAGAGTGTGTTTTATACATTTGAGCATGAGTATATATTTATTGGGAGTAGTATTGAGCACCGATATGGGAATGAGTTCAGGCAACTCACATTTCTCATAAACCATGTAGCCAACATGGGTAAAGGATTATACTTTTTAGATGACTTTTTATTGCTTTCAAGCAGAGCTTTAGTGGATCCACTTAGTTGAGGTGTTTTATACCCAGACAAGGTATATGACAGTTCTGGCAATGTGGGCGAGACGTTGTATCATCACATAGCTCATAGTGATTGTTGTCAGTTAGAGAATCTCCCGTATAAGAGTAAAATGTAATTTATTATATTTTTCTACACATCCTTGAGTTAGCATCTTTTATTTATGAAGCTTTAAATATTGTATTGAGTTGAGTTGAGTATTCTTCCAGCCTTGTTAGTTCAGTTTTTTATTCATTCAACTTTATTACATACTCATACATTCAATGTAATGATGTCATTCGAACTGCATTTTTTATGATGCAAATACATGTCAGGATCATCAACAGACACTTTGTTGAGATCACTTTGCTCTCTAGTTAGCTTCTTGTGAACTTTCTTGCATTCCGGAGGACTCCATTTTTCTTTTCAGTTTAGTCATTTTAGGGTGTCGTGGGTCTTGTCCCGACATCCATGTTGAACTATAGACGTTTCATAGATAGATAGAGTTGAGGAGTCTCTCAGTACTTTCTTTTCCTTTGAGATATTTTGCAAGCTATTATTATTGCATTGAGTATTTTCAGACAATATGAGTTGAGAATTTTACAATTTAAATGATTTACTTCTATTTTAAGCCTTTAAATGCTTGACTTAGTCTTCCGCTAAGTAGTCAACCATGCCAAGGGTTTGCTTGGGAATCAACAATGGTTCTCGAGTGCCGGCCACGTCCAAGGTGTAGGTCAAGGTGTGAAAAACTTCATATCAGAGTACAAAGTTCAAGAGTCTTAGGGTGTCTATGAATCTGTGTCTAGTAGAGTCCTTTTTATCTGTGTGAAGCGTGCCACATCTATAATGAGGAAGCTACGACATTTAGGAATTTTACTTTCTTCTTACTTATGTTTGTGCGATAGAGTTCAACTCTATAAAAGTTTTTTCTAACTCGTGCTTATGCATGTCTTTTCAGATCATGTCTCCACGGAGAGCTATTTGACATCCTGCTGGGAGGAACTCTAATCCTCAAGGTAAAGAAGCTTATAATGCACCAGAAATGCAACCCCCTCGGGGATATGTCACCAATGCTGATTTCAGAAATGTTATTCAGATGTTGACTTTAGTTGTAGCAAATTAGGTGGGTGAACAAGGAGTAGGTTGTTAGAATATGGGTGATACATCTAGAATTTGTGAGTTTTCTTAGGATAAATCCCCTAGAGTTCTTAGGGTCGAAGATCATTGAGGATTCGGAGAACTTAAAGGAAGAACTCCAGAAAGTATTTGATGTCATGTGTGTTGATGATGCAGAGCGTGTAGAGTTGGCTTCTTATCAGCTCAAAGGTGTTTCTTGGATATGCTATAATCAATGGAAGAAGAACATGGCAGAGAGGGCACTACTTTTGAGCTAGGTTGTGTTTGAGAACTCTTTCTTGGGTCATATCTTTCCCTAAGAGCTAAGGGAAGCTAAGCTGAGAGAGTTCTTGTATCTGAAACATGAAGCTACGAGTGTGCAGGAGTACAACCTCAAGTTTACTCAACTATCCCGCAATGCTCCAAAGAAGGTGGCTGGTATGAGGAGCAAGATCAGTTTGTTCGTGTTTGGGCTATCCCGCTTATTGAGTAAGGAAGGTAAGTAAACTATGTTGATAGAGGACATGGACATAGCTAGACTGATGATTTATGTACAACAGGTTGAGAAAGATAAGTTAAATGACAGAGAAGAGCTTCCAAGAGGGCTGAGCCAGCAAGTCATAAAACTAGCCAGTAAAAGACATGAAATGGGAACTGGTCATTGTTTCAACAGAGATCATCTGGACCTGCTCCATCATCAGCTAGTGTACCTGCACCAAGGAACAAGAATGACCACCGAAATCAGAATTTCAGAGCTCAACCTACTCAGTCTTAGGGTAGTGTCGCACAAGGGGCTACTTGGACCCCCGCATATGCTAAGTATGGTAAGATCCACCCAGGAGCGTGTCATGATGGCTCCAATGGATGCTTCAAGTGTGGTCATAAGTGTGGTCATATGGGTCATTTTATGAGAGAGTGCCCTAAGAATAGGTAAGGTAATGGGGGCAACAAAGCCCAATCTTCTTTAGCGGCTCTAGCAGACAGAGCCGCTCCGAGAGAAGCTACTTTAGGGACAAGCGGGGGAGCAAACCGTTTGTATGCTGACTTAGTTAAGATAGACATTGTGGATTTTGATGTCATTCTAGGTATAGACTAGCTTCATGCTTGTTATGCCTTAGTCGACTATAGAACTCGAGTAGTCAAGTTTCAGTTTCTTAATAAGCCATTTTTAGAGTGGAGGAGTAATTCAACAGTGCCTAAGGGTTGTTTCATTTCATACCTTAAGGCCAGAAAGTTAATTTCTAAGGGGTGCATCTATCACTTAGTCCTAGTTAATGACTCTAGCATTGAGACACCACTTATTCAGTAAGTTGCAGTTGTGAGTGAGTTTCCAAAGGTCTTTCCATATGATCTTCCCGGATTCCCTTATGAGAGAAATTAACTTCGGAATAGATATTCTTCTTTATACCCAACCCATTTCTATTCCGCCATATAGAATGGCTTCAACCGAGTTACAAGAGTTAAAAAGAGAAGTTGAGAGATATTTTTTATAAGGGTTTCATCCGACCAAGTGTCTCACCTTAAGGCGCTTCGGTCTTATTCATGAGAAAGAAAGATGGTTTTGTTAGGATGTGTATCGATTGTCGTTAGTTGAACAAGGTCACCATAAAGAATAAGTATCCCTTTCCAAGAATTGATGACCTTTTCGACCAACTTCAGGGTGCCACTTGCTTCTCTAAGATAAACCTCAGATTTGGCTATCATTAGTTCAAAGTGAGAAAAAATGACATCTCGAAGACAACATTAATGACCTGATATGGTTATTATGAGTTCTTTGTTATATTCTTTGGTTTTATTAATGCTCCTACAACATTCATGGATCTCATGAACAGAGTATTTAAGCAATATTTGGATATGGTTGTTATTGTATTCATCGACGACATCCTGATCTACTCGAGAAATGAGGAGGCTCATGCCAATGTCCTCCAAACTCTTAAATATCAAGAGTTATATGCCAAGTTTTCTAAGTGTGAGTTATGGCTTGATTATGTGGCATTCTTAGGCCATATTATGTCTAGCGAAGGAATTTGAGTCGACACTTAGAAGATTGAGGCAATGCAGAATTGGCCCAGGCCCACCTCTCCAACTGATATAAGGAGTTTCTTGGGGTTGATTGATTACTACAGAAGGTTAGTTGAGAGGTTTTCATCTAGTTTGTCTCTGTTGACTCAGAAAATAGCTAAGTTTAAATGGTCTGAAGCTTGTGAACAAAGTTTTCAGGAATTGAAAACTCGGTTAACTACTGCTCTAGTATTGACCCTACCAGAGGGTATAAAGGGTTTTGTCATCTATTGTGATGTATCCAAAGGGAGACTTGGTTGTGTGTTGATGCAGAAAGGTAAGGTTATAGCCCATGCCTTCGATCAACTTAAGATTCACGTGTGGAACTACCTGACTCATGATCTCAAGTTGGCAGCAATAGTTTTTGCTCTCAAGATATGGTTCCACTACCTTTTTGACGTTCATGTGGATGTGTTCATTGACCATAAGAGTCTCCAATATGTTTTCAGTCAGAAGGAGCTTAATCTCAGACAAATGAGGTGGTTAGAGTTGTTCAAGGATTACGATATGAGTTTCCTCTATTACCCAGGTAAGGCTAATGTTGTTGCTAATGCTTTGAGCAGGTTGTCTATGAGGAGTATTGCTCATGTTGAGGAAGGCAAGAAAGAATTGGCTAAGAAAGTTAACAGACTTTCACGTTTGGGAGCCCATTTCTTAGATTCCAATGAAGGTGGAGTTGTTGTGATGAATGGGGCTGAATCATCACTAGTGTTAGAAATGAAAGAGAAACAAGACAAAGTCCTCCTCTTACTTGAACTTATAAAGTCAAATGTTCATAAGCAGAAGGTGATGTCTTTTGAACAGGGGGAGATGGTGTGTTGAGATATAAATGTAGATTGTGTGTTCCAAAGGTAGATGAGCTCCAAGAGAGGATCATGGCAGAAGCTCATAGTTCCAGATATTCGATTCATCCCGAGTTCACAAAAATGTACCATGACTTGAGAGAAGTCTATTGGTGGAAAAGTATGAAGAGGTGCATTGTAGCTTTTGTTGCTAAGTTCCCCAAATTGCCAACAAGTCAAGGTAGAACACTGAAGGCCATATGGTGTGGCTTAGAGCATAGCTCTTTCAGAATGAAAGTGGGAGATGATTAATATGGACTTCATTACTGGCTTGTCGCGATCTCGCAGGCAGCATGATTCAGTTTGGATGATTATAGACCGGATTACTAAATCAGCCCATTTCTTACCAGTAAAGACTATAAATTCAGTAGAAGATTATGCCAGATTATACATCTGTGAGATAGTCCGACTTCATGGAGACCCTTTGTCCATCATTTCATATAGGGGTGGGAAATTCACTACTCAGTTTTGGAAGTCATTTTAGAAAGGTTTGGGTTTGAAGGAAAACCTTAGTACTGCTTTTCATTCTAAGACGGATGGCCAAGTAGAGCGCACTATTCAGACCTTAGAGGATATTTTGGGAGCATGTATGTTATATTTCAAAGGAAATTGGGATGACCACTTGCCTCTTCTAGAGTTTGCATACAATAACAACTATCATTCCAGTATTCAGATGGCTCCTTATGAGGCTCTTATGGGCGAAGGTGTAGATCTCTTATTGGCTGGTTTGAGGTTGGTGAAGCTGAGTTGATAGGACCAGAATTAGCTCATCCATCCATAGAGAAGTATAAAATAATCCAAGAGAGGTGGAAAACAGTGCAGAATCATTAGAAATCCTATATAAATGTTAGAAGGAGAGATTTGGAGTTTGAGGTTAATGATTGGGTCTATTTGAAGGTTTCACCTATGAAGGATATTATGAGATTTGGTAAGAAGGGAAGCTCAGTCCCCGATACATTGGTCCTTACAGGATATCTAAGAGAGTTGGCAATGTAGCTTATGAGTTGGAGCTACTATCAGAGTTAGCAGCAGTTCATTCAGTATTTCACATATATATGCTAAAGAAGTGTTTGAGAGATCCTTCACTTATTGTGCCTATCGAAAATATTGGTATCAAGGATAACTTATATTATGAGGATATTCCCATTCAGATTCTTGATCGTCAGGTTCGCAAGTTGAGAACCAAAAAGGTTGCATCAGTCAAAGTCTTATGGAGAAATCAATTTTTTGAGAAGGCAATATGGGAAGCTGAGAAGGATATGAAGACTAGATACTCTCATCTCTTTTCCTTCGATTTAGTTCCAGTCCCAGGTATTAACTCTTCCTAATGTACTCATTCAATCTAGTCCCTCCTTCACTGTTTTGAGTTCATGAGTATTATATGTATTTTGAACTAATTTGATTTGTTAAACAGTTCCCTACCCTCTTAATGCTCAGTTCATCCATCATTCAAGGACGAATGATTCCAAGAGGGATATATTGTAACACCCAAAAAAATTCTAACCTAAGGCCTGAACCATTATTTATTTGCATTTAAAATCATATTGGGTGATTCTTAAATTTCTCATATGTGTAAAATTCATTTCTTTGGTGTTCGAATGGATTTGGATATGACTTAAGTTCACAAGAACCCCTTAGCACAGACTTGAGTTGAAAGCTTTATTACCGATTAAGTTTTGACATATGATTCTACTTAGGTCAACTTCAAATGATCATATCTCCCAACAAATAATGAATTAGGTGGATCATGGCCTATTAAATTGAAAGCCTTTGAGTCCTCTTTCCAACGCCACCAAGTTTTCCTTATTTTGAGTTTGGAGTAAAAAGTTATGATCATTTTACCAGAGACTGTCATATAAGAGTTTTTAGTCTGTGAACGACGGATCCAACCTACGGGCTGTAGGTTGAACTACGACCCGTATTGTCAAACCATCAAAAACTTCAAAAGGTCTGAATTTTGGGATCCAATTCCTATGGATTTAATCTACGGTCCGTAAGAACTACTACGGGTCGTTGTTCGGACCCGTAGAATGGACTTTTGAGCCCAAAAACTCAATATAAATTCCACATATGGGATCTATGGTCTGTAGAACAAACCAAAAACCATAGATGGACCCATAGTAGGTTTTTATCAGTTTTTAAGAAGGGTAGTTTAGTCTTTTTCCACCCCTTGTAAGCCTAAACCATAACCCTTTTTCACCTAATTAAGGTTCTAAATAGTGTTAAAGCATTCATTTATGTTCTTTAACACTTCAAAGACTTAGAGCATGGATTCAAGAGGAGAAAAGTTGGGGTTTTCTAACATTCTTCAAATTTTGTCAATTTAGCCAAGAACTTTGTTCTTCCTTGGTATGTAAGGCTATCATAGTGATGGACTGAGTTTGTCCTCACGCCCTACATCTACTTCTTTCAGCAAAAGAGTAATCTAGGGTTCTATCCTTAGTTTTGAGTATTTTTTAAATGAGTTGTTGTTGAATTCTAAGTTGTTATTCCTAATTTTTGAGTTGCTATGTATTATGCATTGATATTTTAGAGTTGATTGTTCATTTCTACTTTTCAGCATGAACCCTATTATTTGAGTATTCATTGAGTTATTGTTGAGAATCTTTTTAACCGAACAATTATCTTAAATTGATTTTCAAAGAAAGTAAAGAAGAGTTTTGAGGAAAGTTTAAAGAGACATTTTGAGTAAAGTTTAAGGGAACTATTTATTTCCAAATTTATCATTTGTACATTGAGAAAAGATAAACTTTGATTTCTAAACGAGTAATGAGTTTAGAGTTATCTCAAAGGAATTACCTCTTTTAAGAGGATATTTTGAGCAATTACCTCAAATTGAGAAAAAGTATGTTTTATACATTTGAGCATATGAGTATATATTCATTGGGAGTAGTATAGAGCACCGATATGGGGATGAGTTCAGACAACTCATCTCCTCACAAACCATGTAGCCAACATGGGTAAAGGATCATACTTTTTTGATGACTCCTTATTTATTTCAAGCAGAGGCTTTAGTGGATCTACTTAGTTGATGTGTTCTATACCTAGGCAAGGTATAGTACAGTTTTGACAGCATAGGCGAGACGATGTATCACCACATACCTCATAGTGATGGTTGTCGGTTAAAGAATCTCCCAAATAAGAGCAAAAAGTAATTTATTTAATTTTTATATGCACCCTTGAGTTAGTATCTTTTATTTATGAAGCTTTAAACATTTCATCTCTTATTATTGTTTTGTATTGATTTGAGTTTAGATGAGTATTTTTCCATTCTTATCAGTTTAATTATTTATTCATTCAGCTTTATTACATACTCGTACATTCAATGTATTGATGTCATTTGACCTGCATCTTTCTGTGATGCAGATACAGGTCAGGATCATCAACATGAGCTTTGTTGAGATCACTTTTCTTTCCACTTAGCTTTTGGTGAGCCTCCTTGCATTTTGGAGGACTTTATTTTTCTTTTTAGTTTAGTCATTTTAGGGTGTCACGGGTCTTGTCATGACATTCATGTTGAACTATAGAGGTTTCGTAGATAGATAGAGTTGAGGAGTCTCTCAGTACTTTCATTTCCTTTGAGATGTTTTGTAAACTACTATTATTGCATTGATTATTTTCAGACAACATGAGTTGAGAATTTTACAATTTTAATGATTTACTTCTATTTTAAGCCTTTAAAATGCTTGAATCAGTCTTCCGCTAAGTAGACAGTCAATCCAAGGGTTTACTTGGGGACCAATAATGATTCTCAAGTGTTGGCCACGTCAAGGGTGTAGGCTCCAGGAGTGACATTCAGTTTTCACAAAGAGAGTACAAATCTAAAAGTATCTTTACCAAGATAAGTGGTTGAAGCTCAATCGAATAGATTTTACGAATTTTACTCAAATCTGATCTTGCAACACACCGACTCCACTTGTTCGGACGAATCCTCAACCTCCATTTTAAAAAAAGCTCTAGATTTGATGGTAACAGTGATGGATGTCTTAACCAGAATTATGTCGCAACACAACCAAAAAGATTTTGAGTGAGGCATTTGTTGATGATGAGCTAAGAAGTCCAAAAGGTTGATGAAGGTCTCTAAAGGTTTCTATTTGATTTCTATTGTTTAGATGCTTGTTTTCTTCTCTTTGGTTGTTTTATTTTGTTTCTTTTAATATTTAGAAGACTTTGGGCATTTGGACCGAATATTTTTGGAATTGATGTGGGCCTTTTTGGCTTTTTTTAGGATGCTTCTAGTTTAATAAATTATGGTCATTGACCATTTTGATTTTTTAAAAAAAGGCTTAAGTCATCGATAGCCACTTAAAGTTGTCCGCCTATTTCACTTGGACACCTTATCTTAAACTTGTTCCAATTGAATGCATGCACTAAAACATTTTTTTACATATCGAACACTTTTTGGACAATCAACTAAAATGAAAATGTGTGTGTCATACACTCACGAATGACGTGGCATAGTAAATAATTAAAAGAAGACATGTGGTATTGGGCCCAGAATAAAAGATTAAAAATAAATTAAAAATAAATTTATATTCTTAGAAAAAAAACCCCACCTTCCCCTTTTCTTCTTTTCCAAGAACCCTCCCCGCCGCAAAACACCCTATTGTTGTCATTTCTCTCTTTTCCTCCAACATCAATTTATATAATTTATTGATACTATTTTTTCGTGTTGTGTGTTAATCTTTATAGTTTGAATACATCAACAATTGTAAAGAATAATTATAGATTCGAATTAGTACTGCCGGAAAAAATGAAGTTTGGTCGAAAATAATAAATACCAACGTGAGGAGACTATTGATCACTAATTGCTCATTATTGTAATATTTTTTGTGTCATTTGGCATGGCCTCTGCTTAATATTCCATGTCAACGAAAAGACATCCCCATTTTTGGGCATTGTGGCAGCGACGATATGTGTGGTGGCACTATGGCAGCAACGATATCATTTTTTTCGACGAAAACCCAAAGGTGACAGATTTGAATATATGGTTGGTCGTTTGAAAGGCTTAGGTCGTTTGACGATGGTAGACTTGTGGATGGTGACGATCGATTTGGTGGAAAAAAATAAGGTGATATACTGGAGAAGGAGAATGGCTGAAAATTCAGAAAGGAGGAGAAAGAGTTGTGGGTTGTAATTATTACCCCCGAAAACTAGTAAGTTGAACTGCGGAGTTCTAGAGCTTTTCATAAGAATTTTGGAGTGTGGTATGAGGATTAAAATTTATAAAAATGATTTCCATACTTAGAATGGAGATTTAAGGGTTAGGGCATCAAGGTACGACCCCCCAAGGACCACCCAAAAGGTCTTGAGGATGACCCTTAAAATAGCCCAAAACTGTCAATAAACAACATCACCTACAGATGGGAACCCATGAGCCGTGGGTGGACCCACGCCCCGTAGGTGGGGGTCATGGGTCGAGGCCGGACCTCCCCTACTCCTCCACTAGTCTCTGAACAATCCAGGACTTGCCAGAATGGAGCGTGGACCCACCCACGGTCTGTGGGTGGGTGGTTCGTGAGTGGGAGCAGGTTTTTAGTTTTAGTTTTTGGTTAGGGGAGTTAGGGGTTAATTAGTAATTAGTTAGGGGTTAAGGGAGGTCGGTTAGTTAGTTAATAGACCTTATATAAATACCTAATAGACCCCTAAACTAAATCATTTAACTCATTCTTCAAAGCACCCAAATTCTCTCCAAATAATTCTCTCTCTAGAAGTGAAGAAGAAGAAGGAGAAATTAAGCTAGGACAGATTTTATTCCATTGATGGAAGCTTGATTAGGGCTTTGAATTAATGTATGTTAGATTATTCATCTATGGGTTCTTCCACCCATAGATCCCCTTAAGGCTTCCCCCAATTGTGAAGTCAAAAACCCAATCTAGCTAGGGTTTCCTTCTACATTATGGGTAGGGTTTAGGTATGATTCCAATCTAGTGAACAATACCTAATTATGATTGTATTAGCATTGAATTATGATATTATGATGAATTTATATGATTTCTATGGTAAACCCTAGTCTACTTGATGAATGTGATATTATGTGGATTTGTGCCATGAGAGGTGGAATTGAGGAATTCTAATTGATCTTCTAAAATCAATGTCATGTGTAGTATTTGTTCAATGTTAGGAACACATAGAAGTGAATTGAATTAGATTATAATTCAATTGATGGATCATGACTTGTAAAGATGAAATTGAACCTTTATGATCAATTATGACTAGAATCATCTACTAGTGAAGGATGTGATTGAATACCTTGAAATCTAGGTATAATGATGAGATTAAGAAAGAAATCTTGAAAGTAAGGCTTATAGTCATCAATGTTAGGGCTTTGGGGGTAAAGCACATATTATGGGATTTTGTTGTGTATTGCTTCTCTCTTACACACATGGGCATGAATATGCTAGGAGGCCCAAGGTTCTCTCACATAGATTGATTCTAGGTTGGCTTAATAACCTAAAATGAATCAAAGCATGTTAGACTAGAATAGCTTGAAGTTGTTAGATGATCCCTTCATGTGTAGCTTGACTTGGTAAGACAAGACCAAGATAGGATAGCCTAGGATTGAGGATTTACACTCTTCTAAGGGTAGCTTGACTTAGCATTGTAGGATGCATGTCAAGGGTATCATAAGTTAGGAGTAGTCACGGTAGCCTAGGATTGAGGATTTATACTCTTTTATGGGCAGCTTGTACTAGCATTGTTAAGATGCCATCATGATAGCATGACTTGGTTTGGCCAAGACCACTTCATGGTAGATTTAGGATTGAGGACTTATACTCTCCTACTCGAGGGTCAATCTCCGTCCTGCCCGAAGAAACCCCCTATCTCTAAAGGGGCGTAAGCACTTCACTCACTAGGGGATGGGATCCATTCACTTGCATTCTTGCTTAGCTTAGGTTTGAGGATCTATACTTTCCTAAGGGTAGCTTGACTTTGCATTGTAAGATGCATTTCAAGAGTAGCTTTATTTAGGGTCAGTCATGGTAGCTTTGGGATTGATGACTCATACTCTTCTAGGGATAGCTTAGGATTGAGAATCATACTCTCCTAAGGATAGCTTGCATTTGTATCATAGTATACTTGTAAGGGTAGCATGACTTAGTTGGTTTAGGACTATTTCATGGTAACTAGGATAGGACACTTGTACCTTTCCTAGAGTAGCTTGGACTTACATGTTAGTGTGTCTTCCAAGGTAGTTAGCTTAGCCTAATATAGTTATGTTAATAAGATGATAGAATGATCTAGACTATTAGGGGGTTATTCATTAGTAGCCTTGAATTGAGAAATAGAGTTCATTCATGTGTTGTGACTTGCCTAGTATTGAATGGAGAAGTACCTTAAATGGTTAATGGCAAATAGAAAAGAGGGACTAGTCCCTAACTAGTGAGCATTTGTGATAGCCTAAAGGGGTACTTAGTGTGGATAGTAGTATGGGATGCTATTCATACATTCACAAGTATGACTTGAGGCTAGTTGTGAAGGGTTCTCTTATATAGTCTAGAATTAGCTTGGGTTGTTGCTATAGTTGCCTTCCAAGATATGATTGACTAAAGGTGATAGTTCCATTGTCTACATGAAGTAAGCCAATAGTGAGACCAAAGGATGGTGAGTATGACTAGGATGACTTCAAGGTTATGCTTAGTGTGAAGGGTAGTATGGGATGCCTTTTATGCAGTGCACAAGTGTGCTTTGAGTTTACTTACGAGTATGGTGCCCTTGTAGTAGAGAAGCTTAAAGACTTGACCATGTATATAGACTATGATTAAGATGACCAAAAGGGATACTTGGCTTTGGTGGTATTATGGGATGCTATTCATGCTTTGCACATGTATGCTTTTGAGGTTACTTGAGAATGGTTCTATTATGGTATAGATGACTAAGAGTCAAATAATGCTTGTATGATGCTTATGTTGGAGACTTTGCTTATTATGATGATATTGTCTTTTATGCCTATTATTGATGTTTCATGAAGTATTTCATATGATTTTGGACTATGTTTTATATGGACTAATCCTTGTCTTATGCTCTTATAATTATGCTAGCTAACATATTTAGTACATTTTGTACTAATGCATACGTTGCCTACATTCTAATCAAATGTAGGGTTTGGAGATTTAGTGCTACTCTTAGAGATAGGTTTTCTAGAAGTTGCAAGGAGTTGAAGATCTTGGTGAATCCTCATAGCTTCAAGGACAAAACCCATCATTTCCTTTATGTCTGTATTTCATGTTTTGAGACTATTGTATGGGTTGTGTCCCAAGAGTTTATTCTAAAGTTGTATTAGATGGTTTGAGACAAAGTATAGAAAGACTTCCACTTGCTTTTATG